>JABWTJ010000421.1:0-23012 GCA_016801875.1 Solanum sitiens
TTGACCACCATAAAGTATGATGGTTCACGTACCATGCATGAGCATGTCATTGAAATGACAAATGTAGCAGCAAGACTTAAATATTTGGAAATGGAAGTGGAACAAAATTTCCTTGTACAATTTATTATCAACTCATTATCGTGTGAGTACGGCCCTTTCCAAATGAACTACAACACCATTAAAGACAAATGGAACGTGCATGAATTGCACGAAATGTTGGTTCAGGAGGAAGTAAGGCTCAAGAATCAAGAAAACCACTCCATTAACTTTGTAAGTCATCAAGGGGTTGGAAAGAAAGGAAAGAAACATGCTAAGGGAAAACAGAGGCACCATAATGTTAATGAGTCCTCCTTTCAAGTATATAAGAAGGAACACAAGAAGTATAAGTGTCATTTCTGTGAAAAATCTTGACACTTTCACAAAGATTGCCTGGAATTTAAGGCATGACTCGAGAAGAAAGGTAGCCTGGTGCTTTACATGTCTCGAATCAAATCTAACTGAAGTTTCTTATAATACTTGGTGGATTGACTCTGGTTGTATTGTTCATGTTTTGAATACGATGCAGGGATTCCTTACAACACAAACCATAAACCAGAATCAAAGATATGTGTATAGGGAATAGAGTGAAGGTTCCAGTTAAAGCAATAGGAACTTAACCGTTTGATCCTTGATACTGGGCGTCACTTAGATTTACTTGAAACTTGTTATGTACCTTCTCTTTCGAAAAATTTAGTTTCTTTGTCTAAGTTGGATAAGACTGGATACTCTTTTCATTTCGGTAATGAATGTTTTAGTTTGTTTAAACATAAGTATCTCATTGGTATTGGTACTCTTTGTGATAACTTATACAAACTGAATCTTGATAATCCATTTGCCAAAACACTCTTAACTCTACATCATAATATTGGAACCAAACGAAGTTTGGTGAATGAACAGTCTGTTTTCTTGTGGCACAAATGTTTAGGACACATATCCAAAGAAAGATTGGAAAGATTAGTTAAGAATAAAATTCTTTCAAATTTGGATCTTACAGACCTTAACATTTGTGTGAATTGTATTAAAGGAAAACAAACAAGACACACAAACAAAGGAGCCACAAGAAGCACACAACTTCTTGAAATTATACACACTGACATATGTGGTTCTTTTGATATTGCATCTTTCAGTAAAATAAAATATTTTATCACTTTTATCGATTATTTTTCACGTTATAGATAAGTCTATTTGTTGCATGAAAAATCCCAAGCAATAAATACCTTAGAGGTCTTTATTACTGAGGTTGAAGGACAACTAGATAGAAATGTGAAAATAATCAGGTCAGATAGAGGTGGTGAATATTGTGGAAGATACGATGAAAAGGGACAACACCCAGGTCCATTTGCTAAATTCCTCGAAAAGCATGACATATGTGCTCAATACACAATGCCTTGAACACCATAACAAAATGGTGTAGTAGAAAGGCGTAATCATACATTAATGGACATGGTTAGGTGTATGTTAAGTAATTCATCTATTCCTCTTTCATTGTGGATGTATGCTTTAAGGACTGCCGTTTACTTAATTAATAGGGTTCCAAGTAAAGGAGTCTCAAAGACTCTTTTTGAACTATGGACTTTTGAACTATGGACTGGTAGAAAACCTAGTTTAAGGCACATGCATGTTTAGCGTTGCCCGACAGAATTTAGAGTTTATAACCCATAAGAAAATAAATTGGATTCAAGAACAATCAGTGCTTTCTTCATTAGTTATACAAAAAAAATAAAAAGGGTATAGATTTTACTGTCCTAATCACAGTACAAGAATAGTTGAAACTGGAAATGCTAAGTTCATTGACAATGGTGAAGTTAGTGGGAGTGATGAACCACGTAAAGTGGAAATTAAAAAAGTAAGGGTGAGGGTTTCTCTACATTTTATTTCTTTTGAAGATGTTGTTCCTAAACTTGTTGCACAACCTAACAATCAATAAGAACAACAAATTGATACTTTTGTTAATCTCAATTAAGCGATAATTGATGAACCTGCAATAGATGTACCACAAGAAGTAGTATTAAGAAAATATCAAAGACAATAGAGATTTGTTATTTCTGATGACTATTTGGTATATTTACACTAGTCAAAAATTGACTTGGGAATCGGTAATGATCCAGTTTCATTTTCACATGCTATTGGAAGTAATAATTTTTATATATGGATAAATGTTATGAAAGATGATTTGAAATATATGGAATAAAGTATGAGACCTTGTTGAATTACCAGAAGGTTGCAAAAGAGTTGGGATTAAATGACTCTTAAGACCAAACGCGACTCAACTTGCAACATTGAACGTCACAAGGTCAGACTTGTTGCCAAAAATTTCACTCAAAAAGATGACATCGTCTATAAAAAAACATTTTCACCTTTCACTATAAAAGATTCACTCAGAATTATAATGGATTTAGTAGCTCATTATGACTTAGAGCTATATCAAATGGATGTGAAAACAACCTTTCTAAATGGAAATTTTAAGGAAGAAGTTTATAAGAATCAACCTGAAGGGTTCTCTTGTAAAGGAAAGGAACATATGGTGTGTAAACTTAAGAAGTCATTATTCGGACTGAAACAAGCTTTTTGACAATGGTATCTTAAGTTTAATGAAACTATTGTAACTTTTGGATTTAAGAAAAACACTGTTGATCGATGTATATATCTGAAGGTTAGTGGGAGTAAGTTTATTATGTTAGTCATGTATGTTGATGACATCTTGCTTTCTACTAATGATCTTGGTTTGTTGCATGATATCAAGAGATATCTATCTAACAATTTTGAAATAAAGAAATGGGAGAGGCATCCTATGTGATTCAGATAGAAATATTTCAAAATAGATCACAATGATTATTAGGTTTGTCTCATAAAGCCTATATTAATAAAGTGTTATAGATATTTAGAATGGGAAAATATTCATCAAGTCCCGTTCCAATTCAGAAAAGAGATAAATTTAGTCTCAATCAATGTCTAAAGAATGAATTGGAGCATAACCAAATGAATGATATTCCTTATGCATGAATAATTGGGAGTCAAATACATGCCCAAACATGTACGAGACCAGACATCAGTTTCGTTGTTGGAATGTTGGGTCATTATCAATGTAATCCAGGAATGGATCACTGGAAAGTTGCGAAGAAAGTGTTGAGATACTTGCAAGGAACTAAAGATCATATGCTCACTTATAGAAGATCTGATCACCTTGATGTAATTGGATATTCAGATTTAGATTATGCTGGTTGTGTGGATACACGAAAATCCACATTTGGTTATTTGTTTCTATTAGCTGGAGGAGCAATATCATGAAAGAGTGCGAAGTAGTCTGTTATAGCTGCATCCACTATGAAAGCTGAGTTTGTGGCATACTTTGAGGCCATAGTTAAGGATAATTGATGCGGAACTTTATTTCAGGACTTGGACTAGTCCACAGTATTTTCAAGCCGCTTAAAATTTATTGTGATAATACTGCAACCGTCTTCTTCTCTAAAAATTATAAGTATTCTAAGGGTGCAAAGAGTGTGGAATTAAATACTTTTCAGTTAAGGAAGAAGTCCAGAAACTTAAAGTGACAATTGAACACATCAGCACCAAACTTATGGTTGTTGATCCTTTAACGAAAGGATTATCATCCAAAATATTTTTTGAACATGTTGAATTAATGGGTATTATTAATAGCAATGAATGACTTTATGTAAAGATTATATTATGTTTATGCAATTGACTCTTTGAGCTCAACTATATATATGTTTCTGTTATAACCTGTTTTTTCTTGTATACGTTATGTTGTGAATGATGATGACAGGTTTCGTTTTCGATAAAGATATTCTAAGCATTATGGTGGACCCATTATGTATTTGAAAGGTTGTGTTAGGCAATAGACTAATATTGTAGTGCATGGAAGGGACTATGCCAAATAAACTGGTGTACAACCTCCATGACTCATATTATTGAATTACTTAATAACAACAAATAATGTTGGATTTAGTATATGTGCACATTGTAATAGAAATGTTTATCAAACTATTAAGTAAAGGATGTCACGTGCGTCAAGTGGGAGAATGTTAGTTTTATGACCCACTCACATTAATATTATTTTGGTTTAATATTTGATTACTAACTAAATTCTAATTCTAATTGGATAAGTGAAGTTACTTACATGTGTGGAGAAGTGAAGAAATGGAAAAGTGGGGAAGTTAGTACCAGTACCCATTAAGTCTTCCACTTTACCCATTACCTCTTCCAACTATCCATTATCTCCACTACTTACCATGATGGAAAGGTCGGAATGATGTTAACACGCTCTATTTAAAGGGTCATCTCTCTACCATAAAGATATAGTCTTATTCATCATAACTATTCATAAAGTATAAGGCAAGAGAGAGAAACAACTTCTGAAGAATCAAAAGAAAAGACTTTCGCTCAATCAAGTCAATAATTATAATGGTTGATTCAGGTATATCTTCTTGACTGAATTATCATAGTAATACATTTATGTGAAAATCATATAGTTCTACGATCCTAAATTAATTGATAGGATTTTTGAAAAGCTTATATTATTTATGTTTTCACAATCATTAAAAAATCCTTACATTTTGAACATCTTATTTTTGTTTCCTCTGTTTCATTTTACATAACTGACAAATATTCTTTGCTTTCTGAGAATTCCAGAAAAATTTCACACCCCTTCAACCATATGGTTGATGGGAGAATATCTCTCAAAATATCTCACATTCCGGAGATTTGGCCTACAAAATTGGTGTTCAAGAAGTGCTGAAGACGATGAAGTCACTTATATGTCGTACATGATTACCGTCCTTTTCCATTTTTAGCAGGAATTCAAATCCACTATATAGTTGAGAAATTGAAAACTCCAAGAACGAATGCTATATTGATCTATAGTTGAACCCGAGGGAACTAAAAAGAAGACACAGAAGTGAGGTTAGATTCACCAATTAGAAAAGTTGTAGTATTTGTTATTACCCGTTAAACTTCTATATTATTTTTATTTCCAAGTACACCACCATATGCAGAGGTGAATATAGGAATAGAAAACTAAGTCCTTGCCACATAACTTCTGATTGAAACTCAATTTTGATTTATGTGTTTCAGTGTTTTTCCTCCCTAAAGATTTCAATGTCATTTTTAAACATGCTCTGATTGGAACTTTTGATTGGAACTCAATTTTAATTTATATGTTTAGTTTTGATTGGAACTCATCTTTGATAAAAATGATCATTTATAGATAAAAATCTACTAGCGTTTGTACGGTAAAATTTTAAAGATTTAGTTCAAATGTAGGAAGGTCAGTATGAAAGAGAAGTGCTATTGAAAACACATTATATATTGTCAGCATTAAGGGAGTGAACTTTCAGAAAGGGACAATTTAGTATTCAGGTGGACATGACAGTTGGGAAAAACATTCTTCCATGTGAATATTTGGTTCTGCTTACTTGTATCTTGGAATGAAAATTGATCAAATACAAATACTTCCCAAGTGGAGCATATAACAACAAAGGCAACAGATATATGTCAAACTGTCCACATTTGCTAATACTTTTTTTTTATGACTAGAGAAACATGATATGTCAAACCTCTGCTCCTATGCAACGAAATAGGAAAGGTGTCCCGCACTAGGTAAGTTTGATTTGATGAGCTCAATCTAGAAGGAAAATCTCTTGCTTTCACTGGCAAAGAGTTTGAAATCAACACTTTTGGCTATTAAGGAATTTGATCAAGTTGTGGAGTAGTTATAATCTAATGATATTAACATGTCTATTACAAAGCAACATATTGCTTATAGCTTAACCAGATTATAATGTTTTTTGGTCTGGTATCATTTAATCCAATATGCTAGAAGAAAAAAATAGTGAAATAATGACACAGAATCTCCTACTGAGTTTTAAAAAAGTATTGAAGAGAATACTTCCTTCCTTGCTATATATTTTTCAAGTAAATATGCAAAATTCTAATGTGTTAAGTTCATTACTGTCATTTTAATAGGTGACTGAAATAGTCGTGATACTTGACGAAATTATCAACTACATGCAATTCCTTAGGTGGCATTGAAGAAAGTTTTACCCAGTTGAGGTCTATGGAAAAAAATCTTGCTATCTCTAAGGTAGGATAAGGTCTTTGTATACTCAACTCTCTCTAGACCTCACTTTGTGAGACTATTTAGCTAAATATATAGTTGTAGTTAATATTATTTTCATTTTTTCTAATTGAAATCTATACGTTTGAAAGAAGCTATCTGGTTGAAAGGTTTGGTGGCAGAATTGAGTCTGGTTCAGCTTGAATCAGTTCTAAAATGTGATAGTTAAAGTGCTATTCATTTGATTAAAAATAAAAGAATTTCATGAGCGCACCAAACACATTGATGCTAGATTTCATTTTATTCGAGATGTCGTAGAAAAGGGGGCTATCAAGGTTGAGAAGGTTATCACAGACGATAACGCTACAGATATGTTGACAAAAATAGTCCCACTTGCCAAGTTTGCACAGTGCGAGGACTTGGCGGGAGTATGCATCAATTGATGCAACTCTAAGAGAACAAATGCTAGGTAGAGCTGGTATGTTCAACAAAGGTTTGATTCTTCTTGTTTCTTACAATGGGATTTCCCAGTAAGCTTAGAAGTTTTGGCCGGAGTTGTTTATACGCATGCTTGGAACACAAACCAAGGTGGAGATTGAAAGAGTTGGTTTTGGTTCTTGTGGAATCAAACTAAATGGAAGATGAATTAATATGAATATTTGGTAGGAAGATAATTAGTACAAAATAAAAGTCAAAGATAGTATCTTGGTAGGTGAAATTTAAGCAAATCATAAAATGGTTTCATATTCTTAACCTTGACAATTTTGACACATAGTGATGTCATGGATGACATCAATAGGATGAATTTATTCCTATAAATAGGTAGCTCTTAATTCATTTTCAAATCATCCTCTCACTTGCCATCTCACCTTCTAAGGCATTTGTGTTATCTCTCTTGTAGTATTTAACTTGTATTCTTCGTAAAATGAAATATATATTGGTAAAGTTGTTCTTTGGTGGACGTAGGATCATTGTTGATTCGAACCACGTTAAATATTGTTGTTCTTCCTTGCTCTTTAGTTTCACATTTTAGCTAACAATTGGTATTAGATCCAAGGTTCTGTCTGAGTATGCTCTGTGGTTGCAGCACAGTCTGAACTTCCACATCATAAAAGGATTACTTTGGTTTTCTGTAGTTCCAAATACATTGTAGTAGAAAAGGAAGAACAAATTAAAAAGGACGAGGAGATGCTTGCATGTTCTTTGCTATTTTCATTGACTTCAAAATATCGTGATATTGAGAATTCAATAATGTATAGCAAACAACCTATTAAACTTGAGCAAGTGCGGCAAGCACTAAACTCTTGTGATGTGCGGATGCATTTTGAAGGAGACAAAAGTGACGAAGCTAGTGGACTCTTTATAAGAGGTCGTACTAGCCAATAGGGAAGGAGCAAATCGAAGTACAGATCAAAGTCTCGTGTGAACAAAAAGAATGCGGAATGTTGGGGCTGTCACAAGAAGGGGCACTTTGAACGAGATTGCCCTATGTCGAAGTCCAAAGATAAGGCGAGTGCATCCATTGTTGAGAAAGTACAAGATAATGATGATGATTATGTATTAACAACATCATGCAATACTGGAGTCTATGACAACAAATGGGTCTTAGACTTTAGTTGTACTATGCATATGACATTCCGAAAAGATTGGTTCAACAGCTATGAAAACAAGCAGAGGAACTGTATTAATGGGCAATAATGCAACGTGTAAAATAGTTGGCATTGGTTCAATTCATGTTCGCTGCCATGATGGAATCGTGAGGACTATTACAAAAGTCCGTCATTTTCCTGATCTAAAGAAGAATTTGATCTCCCTTGGTACTTTAGATAAACAAGGCTATAAGTACATGAGTGAAGGAGGAACTATGAAAGTGACTAAAGGGTTTTTAGCCATGTTGAAGGCCAAGCTGGAGGATGGCCTCTACACACTTGCGGGAAGCACCATTATTGGCTCTGTAAATGCATCTACAGTGCAGTTATCTAATGATGACAAGGCAAAATTATGGCACATAAGACTAGGCCATATGAGCGCACGTGGATTGGAGATGTTGAGCAACCACAACCTTTTGAATGGTGAGAAGATCATCACACTTGAATTTTATGAGCAATGCGTCTTAGGGAAGCAGAAAAAGGTCAGCTTCAGCACTGGCAAGCACAAGACGGGAGGGGGGGGGGGATAAACTACATCCATTCAGATTTATGGGATCCCTCTAAGATTCCATCGAAGGGAGAAAAGAGGTATCTTCTCAAATTCATTTATGATTTTTCACAAAAGGTTTGGGTCCGCTTCCTGAAGACAAAAGGTGATGCTTTTGAAGCATTTAAAGAGTGGAAGATTTTGGTTGAAAATCAAATGGAGAGGAAAATCAAGTATCTTCGCACGGACAATGGCTTGGAGTTTTGCAGTGAAGAGTTCAATGATTTCTGCAAGATTCATGGGATCGCAAGGCATAAGACGGTCAGGCACACACCACAGCAGAATGTAGTTGCCGAGAGAATGAACAAAACTCTTCTTGAGAAGGCTCGTTATATGCTCTTACAAGCTAAGATGTCCAAAGTATTTTGGGCTGAAGCAGTTCAGACTGCTTCTCATATTGTCAATCGGTCTCCAGTATCAACGATTGACTTTAAGACTCCTAATGAGGTCTGGTCAGGTGAACCCTCTAACTATTCATACTTGCGAATATTTGGGTGTCCAGCTTATTATCGTGTTAATGAAGGAAAGCTGGAACTAAGGGCTAAAAAGGCCATATTCGTAAGGTTTGTAGATGGAGTAAAAGGGTACAAACTATGGTGTTTGTCTTTACTCAAATTTGTAGTTAGTAGAGATGTTACCTTTTATGAATCCTCTATACTTGATCCTCGTAAAGTTTCTGTGGAGTTGTCAAGAAATGAGAACAACGAGCAGGTGGAGCTACCGGTGGAGCTTACCAAGGAACGGGATCAAGAGACTCAAATTGATGAGTCAAAAGATGCAGATCTTGAAGAACTTGCTTCCAATGAACCATACACAATTGCGAAGGGAAGGGACAAAAGGCAGATACGGAAACCAGAACGTCTTATAGAGCAAGAAAATCTGATTGCACATGCGTTCATAGCTGCAGAAGAAGAGATTAAGGATCTCGAGCCCTCTTCGTATGTTGAAGTAACTTCTTGCAAAGATGCTGCACAATGGCAGTTAGCCATGATGGAAGAGATGTAGTCTATTCACAAAAATGAGAAATGGGTCTTAGTTAAAAGGCCAAAGGGGATGAGGACAGTTGGATGCAAATGGGTCTACAGAAAGAAAGAAGGTATTCCAGAAGTGGAAGATGCTAGGTTCAAGGCAATATTGGTTGCAAAGGGTTTCAGTCAGAAGGAGGGAATTGACTAGAATGAGATCTTTTTTCCAGTCGTGAAACATAGCTCAATTCGCGTGCTACTAGCATTGGTTGCACCATTTGATTTAGAGCTTCAACAGCTTGATGTCAAAACTTCTTTCTTACATGGTGATCTAGAAGAGACAATCTATATGGATCAGCCTGAAGGTTTCCTAGCTGAAGGAAAAGAAGACCATGTATGCCAACTGAAGAAGTCTTTGTATGGTTTGAAGCAATCCCCTAGACAGTGGTACAAGAGGTTTGATGCATTCATGACTACACATGTATTTTTGAGGAATGCATTTGATAGTTGTGTGTATCACAAGAAGATGTCTGGTAACTCTATGATTTATCTATTGTTGTATGTTGATGATATGCTTATTGCTGCTAACAACATCACAGAGATAAATATTTTGAAGAAACTGTTGAGCAAGGAATTTGACATGAAGGATCTAGGAGTTGCAAAGAAAATCCTTGGAATGGAAATTTCAAGAGAAAATGGTGTTATATATCTTTCTCAGAAGAGGTACATCGGAAAATTTCTTGAAAGATTCAATATGCATATGAGCAAGCCTGTAAGTACACCGTTAGCTTCTCATTTCAAGCTTTCAGAGTTACAAATGCCTCAATCTATAGATGAGGTGGAGCATATGTCAAAGGTTCCTTATGCGAGTGCAGTTGGTAGCATTATGTATGCTATGGTATGCACACGTCCAGATATTACCCAATCTGTAAGTGTGGTAAGCAAGTACATGGCAAATCCAGGAAAAATGCACTGGGAAGCTGTCAAGTGGATATTGAGATAT
This sequence comes from Solanum sitiens, assembly GCA_016801875.1. Classification (NCBI taxonomy): domain Eukaryota; kingdom Viridiplantae; phylum Streptophyta; class Magnoliopsida; order Solanales; family Solanaceae; genus Solanum; species Solanum sitiens. The sequence continues at coordinate 10,277 of JABWTJ010000421.1, forward strand.
CTCAAAGGAGCTCTTGATGTTGGCCTAACCTTTCGTAAAAGTGAAGGTATTTTAATTCTCGGTTATGTAGATTCTGACTAAGCAGGGGATCTTGATCAAAGGAGGTCCATAACTGGATACATCTTTACTCTCGTTGGCAATGCCCTTAGTTGGAAATCAACTTTACAGTTGATTGTTGCTTTGTCTATAACAGAGGCAGAATATATGGCAGCAATGGAGGCAGCGAAAGAAGCTATCTGGTTGAAAGGTTTGGTGGAAAATTGAGTTTGGTTCAGCTTGAATCAATTCTAAAATGTGATAGTCAAAGTGCTATTCATTTGATTAAAAATCAAAGATTTCATGAGCGCACCAAACACATTGATGCCAGATTTCATTTTATTCGAGATGTCGTAGAAAAGGGAGCTATCAAGGTTGAGAAGGTTATCACAGACGATAACGCTGCAGACATGTTGACAAAATAGTCCCACTTGCCAAGTTTGCACAGTGTAAGGACTTGGCAGGAGTATGCATCAATTGATGCAACTCTAAGAGAACAACTGCTGGGTGGAGCTGGTATGTTCAACAAAGGTTTGATTCTTCTTGTTTCTTACAATGGGATTGCCAGTAAGCTTAGAAGTTTTGGCCGGAGTTGTTTATACGCATGCTTGGAACACAAACCAAGGTGGACATTGAAAGAGTTGGTTTTGGTTCTTGTGGAATCAAACTAAATGGAAGATGAATTAACATGAATATTTGGTAGGAAGATAATTAGTACAAAATAAAAGTCAAAGATAGTATCTTGGTAGGTGAAATTTAAGCAAACCATAAAATGGTTTAATATTCTTAACCTTGACAATTTTGACACATAGTGATGTCATGGAAGACATCAATAGGATGAATTTATTCCTATAAATAGGTAGCTCTTAATTCATTTTCAAATCATCCTCTCACTTGCCTTCTCACCTTCTAAGGCATTTGTGTTCTCTCTCTTGTAGTATTTCACTTGTATTCTTCGTAGAATGAAATAAATATTGGTGCAGTTGTTCTTTGGTGGACGTAGGATCATTGTTGATTCGAACCACGTTAAATATTGTTGTTCTTCCTTGTTCTTTAGTTTCACGTTTCCGCTAACAGTTTCCTTATCTCAATTCAAGATTGGACTTCAACATGAAATCTTCTCTCCAAATATATAAATAAACTGTTAATTGCTCATGAATTTTCTGTCAGCTTCATATTATTTAATTTTTTAAAATCATCATACCGAAATATATAATTGTTCGGTTTGAATTTTCAGTTATGAAGTTACTCCAAATGAAAATTTAGCCCCAGATCAAACTAGATCTATTAAGAAAAACAGAAACTGGATTTATCTGGAAAAAGTTAAGGACAAATGTTATTTATATACCTTTATACCAACTTGAAACAGCCATTTAGTTGTAGCCCATGTAATTATATTTTTTTTTTCTTTTCATTATTATATATGTCCTCTATGTTTTAATATAGATCGTTTTTCTATGTTTTAGATATATATGATTTTGATGAACTCCATTCCCTAATTATTTATTTAATTTGGGTAATTCTAGAAGATATTATTCCATATATCAATACTATTAACGTTGGTTCACTTCCGATTGATTCTCCTTTATGTATATGCAAATGTTTTCGTACATTTCTCTCCGATTGAATTCTTCATTCTTAATTAATGTACCACAAATTGATTTTCAAAAGTTAAAAAAATTACTTTTACCATGAATTCTTAAATGGAATCTTAATTATTATTATTTTGAAGGTTTACTACGTACTTGAAAATTATCTTTAAATCTACAAAAAAAATTATGGTAAAAGAAAGTGGTTTGAATTTCATAACAAGCAAAAAAAGTTACATAAATTAAAACAGAGAAAATAGTTAACATATTCTATCTTGAAAAAAATATACAAAATATGTTATATATTAAATATAACAACAACTCTTTTATACTAATATTACCACATTCGCGCGGGTTACTTGACTAGTATTTATATAAAAGAGAACCCTAGGTCTGTCCACGTGGCACCACCACAAGCAAGAATTTCCTTTTAAATTTATTTATTTCCAAAACTAGCCTTTCTCTTTCATGAAAAGATGTGACTTTTATGAAAAGTTGTGACTTTAATAAAGAGTTGCGACTTTTATCAAAAGTTATGACTTTTTTGAAGAGTTGCGAATTTAATGAAGATTTGCGACTTTTATGGAAAGTTGTTACTTTTATGAAAAGTTGCGACTTTAATGAAGAGTTGCGACTTTATGAAAGGTTGTGACTTTATGAAAGGTTGTGAACTTTCCGAAGTGTTGCAACTTTTCCAAATAGTTGTAACCATTCTAAAAAGGCACAATAAACAGTTGTTCACACTACCCTTTGTAGTCTACAAATAGAAGGATTTCGTCTAATTTTAAAACAACAAAAATTCTAATCTTCTTTTCTACTTCCGCAAAATTAAATATTTGTATACTTTAAATATTTGTGTACTTTGCTCCTATTGAGTGACTTACTAACACAATTGTTTTTGTATCAATAAGTTGGTGAATGAAATCATTCCATCCCGAGAGGATGTAATTCTTTAAACCTCTGGTATTGGAGGGGAATAGTTTTCTTAAGGGGACATTGTTCGATCAGTGAATTCGATTCTTTCCATTCTATTTCATTCTATTTTTATATATCCTTGTATATTTTTTTACACTCGTTAATTTATGTTTATGATATTAATTTTTATTTTTGAGTACATTCTTTTAAACTGTGTTTTTATGTTTCTGCAAAGTTATTATCTCTGGTTATATTGAACATATACTAATGCAATACGTATATTCATTTTGCCGAAAATAATTATTGCACTCAGTTCCAAGAATTTATGTTTTGATATTCTATATTAAATTTTATAACTTATAAGTAGTATATATAAGCTTAGATATTGTCTATTTTTATATAGATATCTAATTTCTCACTTATCAATTGAAGAAATTAATTATCCAAGTTCAAAGTTATGATTGCTCTAATGTTCAAGCGTAATTTCCTTTTTGAATATGTTAAAAACAATTGAATGTTCTCCTAAGACATATATAACAATTGTATAATCTAGGCAATTCAAATGTTTCTTATATTACGAAATACCTTTGTATATATATTCTTAATTATGTTCTTTATTTTCCTTTTAATGTTTATTGAAGAACCAATGATTTATTATTTCGTGAAAAATTTATTCATTAGAGGTTCTTGAGTTATGTGATACTGAAAAATAATCAAATTCGTATTGAAATATTGATAATATTTTTTTAAGAACCTATTTTTCTATTATTTTTAATGTATGGATATTAGTAAAAAATTAATTGCATATTCAGTTCAATTATTAATTATTACCGCATGAAGCGCGGGCAAATTACCTAGTATATTAATAATTTTTTTTTGGTACTGGTGAAATATGTAACTAACACAAATAGATTGAAACAATAATGCGATCTTACTAATTTATATACACATTAAAGTTTATTCGAGTAGTCAACTATTTTTTAAATAATTAATTTTATTTTAGAATAAAAGTATCTAATTGTGTCATTACATTAGTAAATCTAAAAGGTGACACATCAATTACAACACATGGTGTGTTTCTTTGGAACATAAATGTATTGCATCAAAAAATATTTTCTAGAAAATAAATGAGTTTCGTATTAATTTTCCTGTGTTTAACAAAATACATTATTTGGTTATTTTTAATTTGGGTTAAATACGTAGGGGTAAAAAATGAGTGAGCTAATTTATTAAGTTCAGGTAACATTTTTATAATTTTAAAAATTAATTTTTTATTTAATGTTTTAATATAGTAAAATAGATCTGTTCAAGAACATGTTAAATAAAAACGATTAGTTAGCTGACGGGCTATTATGTACAATACTTTTTAATAAGGGGTATCTCCGCTCTACCTCGGAAAGTTTGGCCAAAATTGTTGGGTAAGAACTAGCATAACTGAATTATCAATATTTCAGTTATCATAAATAACATACCTCAATTAGTAGGGCTAATTATTTCCTTTTTAATACAAATCTCATATACAGTTAAAAATCTAATTTGCCAACTCCCAATCTTCCTATCTCTATTACAACAAAGAAGAAAAGATTTTCTGACCAGGGGGGGGGGGATTTATTTTCTTTTTTGGTCCTCTATAGTAGATTAGTCGGGAGACCTAAGAGGTGCTAGTTTATGCTACGACTAATGTAAGTGATTCAAGTAGACTCTCTCTCTTTTATATTTAGGAAACGCTTGTGACTACATCTTGACATGAACCTAAACTTTGGCCTGTAAAGTTGATTTTCTAGTGGTGGGCTTCTCATTGTGATGCACATCTATTGAGAAAAACATACTTACACAGGTCAACGAGCCTCATGATGGAAAGCATGCCACAAGAAGATCAACTTCACAAGCCAACATTTAGGCTTGTGTCGAGAGTTAATCACAATGGTTTCCTAATGATAAATGAGAGAGAACCTACTTGAATCACTTATATCTTCCATAACATAAACTAGCGCCTCTCAGATCTCGCAGTTAATCTACCATAGAAGAAAACAATAGAAAACAAATATATGCCCGCACCAGATCATCTTTTCTTCTGTTGATGTAATGGATATAGGAATATTTGGAGTTTTCCCATTAGATTTTTCAAATTTAAGAGAGATTTGGATCAAGAAGAAGATAATCAACCCTACTAATTGATGTATGTTATTTATGATAACTGAAGTTTTTATAATTCATTTACTTGGGAAGGAGAAGTAGCATGATAGCCAAATAGCCTTGCCTCCTTCCTTCTGATACCATTTCAACTTGAGGTAATAGTTCCTCACCAGTCTCTCGATTAATCTTGTGTAATTCAGTATCATTATCTTGTTCCCTCAGTTATCCTTGAATTGGAGCATATTTATATCATTCATGAAACTGATTTTAGTTAGATATTAGTTTCTAGTATTTAGTTAGTAGGGATTTCAGATCTTTCCTCGAAACTCAATTTGTTTAGACTTCTTTTGAGGACGAATGTTCCCAAGGTGTTAAATTGTAATACCTCAGGTATCTCACTAATATTAAATGATAGAAAAAGGTGAACCATGGAGGGCTTCATGTTCCTTTGAAAGGACCATGACCCGTCACCCTCGTCATTTTTTACTACCAACCAAGCTTAGAGGACCGACTCAGTTGATGGACCACGGACTACGTGATGGTCCATGGAACTTCACATGGGTTGTGGGCGGGTCTGTCGACATAACCCAGTAAGACTCAAGCCTCTTTTGAAAAACAACGATGGCCTTCACCATTTGTCGTCCTTCACACGATTCATGAAGTTTACCATTGATGGGTGTTCCAATAAAAATTAACATTGTCAAAGAAACACGACCCGTTTGATAGGTCGTGGTCCCATCGAAGGTCTGTCAGTTCGCTCGTAGATGGAACTTCATAAGCTTTAAGTTCAGGGTTGTTTTAACATTTCACTATGCATTGGGAATTAAAACTTTTTCTTTTAACATCTAAGCTACGTCATTTTACTCTGTCTTAAATTCAAACTTTCCCTATGTAGGTTCCTTTAACCCATTAGGTCCCTATAATTAAGTTAGTACTTCGAATCCTCAAACACTCTCAAACCTAGGGTTTCTAGATTTTAAAGATTTATTGTGATTATGGTGTCTTTGATCTAAAAGAACTCGTTTATTCATAATTGAGTATAAATAAATTCATATCACTCCGAACCATAGCTTTTGTGAATTTATCCTAGTTCATGAATTATACTTTCAAGGCCAGTTAGACAAAAATTAATGCCTCTGATTTTGAATGTCATATTCTCAGTATATATTGCATTCACAGTAACCATGTTAGTTTTGAGATATTATTTTTAGTGCATTAAAGCTTTGTGAATATTCATATGAGAGTGGAATTATCACCAAGTTGGACTAGATTCAATGTACCCTCAATTGTTAGTACTACGTGCCAGTATAGGTTTTAAGTCCTATGTGCTAGGAATCAGTTTTAGTGATCATGCCGTGGTTATTCCATATACCCTTGGCAAGGTATATTGGGTCCTTATCAACGGGGCGCATATATCAGCCTCCACGTTTATCTCACGTGGTTTATGTTAGTTAATACTAGCTTCCACAGACAGACACTTAGTGTCACGACCCAAAATCGAGCTGCGAGTGGTACCCCACACTTATCCTACTATGTGAGCGAACCAACCAATCTAAAAACCCCAACATACTGAACAAAAATACAAAGCGGAAGACTTAAAACTCATTAACGAAATCAATTAAATAACTTCTAAAATTTATAACTCATTATCCCCAAAATCTGGAAGTCATCATCACAAGAACATCTATCCTCAAGTTACTAATCTAAAAGTATCTAAGAAGCTAAAATAAATAAAAGGCTAGTCCATGCCGGAAGTTCAAGGCATCAAGACTTGAAGAGAAGATCCAGTCCAAGCTAGAAGCATTAGCTCACCCTGAAATCCGGTGTAGTGAAGACTGGCTAGAATTGCTGTTGAGTTGAAGACGACGGTACGTTTGCTGCATTCCCCAAATAACAAAGAAAGAAACAACAAGTAGGGGGTCAGTACAAAACACAAGTACTGAGTAGGTATCATCGGCCAACTCAAAATAGAAAACAGTATATATCAGTTCATATCATAAATCAACTACAATACTCAACATGTAGCAACAAGTACTATAATCATCAATAAGTACTACCAAGTTCATCCATGAGGACTCAAGCCTCAATACCACACTCATTTGGGAATTAGGTTCATTACATTGAGTATATTAACATCTCTCAAGATTCATTATCTTTTTCTTCCTCTTGTGTCGGTACGTGACACTCCGATCCCCTACTACTATGTGTCGGTACGTGACCTCCGATCCCCTAATTCGTGTCCGTTGCATGACAACCCGATCCCCTATACTATGTGTCGGTACGTGACACTCCGATCCCTACTTCGACGTGTCGGTTTCGTGACCCCGATCCCCTAATACTTGTAGTCGTATGTGACACTCCGATCCCCTACTTCTACGGGTCGGTCGTGACACCCGATCCCCTACGATACGATGTTCGGTACGTTGACACCCCGATCCCCCTACTTCTACGTGTCGGATTTCGTGACACCCGATCCCCTAATACAATGTTTCCGGTTCGTGACACCCGATCCCCTAAATGACTATGTGTCGGGAAGTGAAAACTCAGATCCACTAACATCATTCTATCAATTCATCAAGCGTTCTCTTATACCAAGGCATCATCAATCTCATTACTTTAGTTCATCAAGCCTTCTTGTATACCAAGGCATCATCAATAACAAGGTGAAATAGGGTTTCTTCAAGATTTTGGATTCAAAAGCTTCATTATGCTTATTTCATCACAATCACATAATCACATTCATGCAAGCATACAATTAAGCATATAGAAGGGTTTACAATACTACCAATACATATCCTTCGCTATTAAGAGTTTACTACGAATAGTATCAAAACCATAACCTACCTTCACCGAGGATTCGTGATCAAGCAAGAAATCTCTCAAAGCTTTTTGTTTCCTCTTTGTTTGTCTCTCTCTCCTTGTTCTTTCTATTTTTCTTCTTCAAAACCCTCTTTCTTTTCCCTAATTAGCATATAATTAAGTATAAAAGATGAGGAATTAACCCACGAAATTCATAATTATAGCAGGAATAGTCCAAAATGCCCCTTTAAAACTTACCCAGAAATCCGACCCATACTGGGATTACGCAACCTGTGACGGCCCGTCGTGCCTGCGACGGTCCGTCCTGCAGGTTCGTCACAACCTTCAAAGACTCAATTTCCTTGATGTGTCTGAGACGGTCCGTCGTGCCTACGACGGTCCGTCCTGCACTTCCGTCACGACGGACAGAGAATTGCTCCCAGTACCCAATTCTCAAAAGTTGAAGTGTTTTGAAACGGAACCTCACAACGGTCCGTCGTGTCTGTGACGGTCCGTCCTGCAGGTCCATCACAGAGTTTAGAGAGTCGATTTCAGCACTCAAATATAAGAATTCCAAGTGTTTTGGAACGAGACACCCTCGACGGTCCGTCGTTCCCATGACGGTCCGTCGTGGTATCCGTCGTCTCAGACAGTTTTTCCAGAAATAAAATCTGCTGCTCAAAACGACTAAGCAGGTCGTTACAATAGATACCAATTTACCCATCGTTCGTCCTCGAACGATCAAAAGAAGAAAAATAAGGACGAGAAGGAGTACCTGAATCTGTGAACAGATGCGGATATTTTTCTTGCATATCAGCCTCCTTCTCCCAAGTGGCCTCTTCAACTGGTCGATTCTTCCATTGAACTTTGATGGATGCAATCTCCCTTGATCTCAACTTGCGAATTTCTCTATCTAAAATAGCAACAGGTTCCTCCTCATAAGACAAATTTTCATCAAGCAGAACCGAATCGAACGAAGGATGTAGTTTTCCTCCCCATGGTATCTTTTCAACATAGACACATGAAATACCGGATGCACTCCTGACAGCCCTGGAGGCAAGGCCTAAATCATAGCCACCTCCCCTACTCGCTAAGTACTTCAAATGGTCCAATATACCGTGGAACGTACTTACCCCTTTTTCCAAACCGCATCACCCCTTTCATGGGTGAAACCTTCAGCAAGACTTGTTCACCCTCCATGAACTCCAAGTCTCTAACCTTTCGATCTGCATATTCCTTTTGCCTAATTTGAGCTGCTAAAAGCTTTTCTTGAATAGATTTCACCTTCTCCAATGAATCCCTCAACAGATCAGTACCCCAAGGTCTAACTTCAAATGCGTCAAACCAACCAATGGGAGACCTACATCTCCTCCCATACAATGCTTCAAATGGGGCCATGTCAATACTGGAGTGATAGCTATTATTGTATGGAAACTCCGCTAAGGGTAAGAAGTTATCCCAATGACCACCAATTCAATCACACAGCGCGAAGCATATCCGCCAACACTTGAATCGTTCGCTCAGACTGACCATCGGTCAGAGGGTGAAATGACAGACGAAGGTCCAACCTAAGTACCTAATTCCGCGGGCAATGTTATCCAAAACTTAGAAGTAAACTGCGTACCTCTATCTGATATAATGGAGAGTGGAACTCCATGGCAATCGAACAATTTCTAGATGTAGATTTTGGCTAACTTCTCTGCATGGTAGGTCAACTTGACCGGAATGAAGTGAGCAGACGTGGTTAATCTGTCCCCAATTACCCAAATTAGAGTCCAAACGTACCGCAAGGTCTTTGAAGACCAACCACAAGGTCCATTGCAAATTCTCTCCACTTCCATTTCGAATGGGCATTCTCTGAAGTGTTGTCCTCCGGGCCTCTGGTGTTCATACTTTACTTGCTGGCAAGTTTGGACATTTGGCAAACAAAATCAACATGGCGCGCTTCATTCTACTCCACCAAAAGTGTTGCTTTAGGTCACGGTACATCTTGGTTGCACCAGGATGTATAGAATATCTGGAACTATGAGCCTCTGTAAGGATAGTGTGGATCAAATCATCAACATGAGGCACACATACCCTTCCCTTAATCCTCAAGACACCTTCCTCATCAATTATTGCCTCTTTAGACTCGCCTCGCAACACCGTATCCCGAATTCGACTTAGCTTTTCATCATCAAACTGTTTTCCCTTGATCTTGTCAAGAAAAGAAGATCTTGCCTCCACGCTGGCCAAAAATCCTCCTTTCTCTAGTATTTCCAGTCTCATAAGGTCGTTAGCCAAATTTTGGACTTCTCTAGCCAATGGGCGTCTAGAAACTTGTAAGTGGGCTAAACTACCCATGCTACCTGCTTTTCTACTTAAAGCGTCAGCCACCACATTTGCCTTTCCTGGGTGATACAGAATGGTAATATCATAGGCCTTCAACAGTTCCATCCACCTCCTCTGCCTCAAATTCAAAGTCTTTTCTGGGTAAAAACATACTGTAGACTACGATGATCTGTGTAAGACCTCACACTGTGACCCCAATAGAGAGTGTCGCCATTGCTTTTTAATGCAAACACTACCGCAGCCAACCTCCAAATCATGGGTCGGATAGTTACGTTCATGCACCTTTAATTGCCTTGAAGCATAAGCAATTACATTCTTCTCTTGCATTAGCACTGCACCCAAACCAGAATAGGATGCATCACAATAAACAATGAAGTTCTTACCCTCTACTGGCAAGGTAAGGATAGGTGCAGTCGTCAGCAAGGTCTTGAGTTTCTGAAAGCTTTCATCACATTCATCCGACCATACAAATGGAACATTCTGCTTAGTCAAGTTTGTCAATTGGGAAGCAATAGAAGAGAATCCCTCGACAAATCGACGGTAGTAGCTGGCTAAACCAACAAAGCTTCTTACTTCTGACACATTAGTAGGTCTTACCCAATTCTTCACTGTTTCAATCTTAGAAGGATCCACCATCACCCCATCCTTAGAAACCACGTGCCCCAAGAAGGAAACTGAATCCAGCCAAAACTCACACTTGGAGAATTTGGCATAAAGCTTTTTCTCCCTCAATACTTCCAACACAATTCTCAAGTGCTCCTCATGTTCCTTCTTGCTCTTTGAGTATATCAGTATATCATCAATAAATACAATAACAAAAAGATCCAGATATGGCTTAAAAATCCCGTTCATTAGGCTCATGAAAGCAGCAGGGGCATTCGTAAGACCAAAAGACATTACTAAGAATTCATAATGCCCATACCTGGTTCGAAAAGCAGTCCTTGGCACATCTGCTGTCCGTATTTTCAATTGATGATAACCGGACCTCAATCAATTTTAGAGAAGACACAAGCACCTTGTAACTGATCAAACAAATCATCAATGCGAGGAATAGGATACTTGTTCTTAATAGTTACCTTATTCAGCTGCCTGTAGTCTATGCACATCCGAAGACTTCCAATCTTTCTTCTTCATCCAAATAAAACAGGAGACCCCAATGGATGCACTTGGCCTAATAAAAACCGTTACCTAACAGCCCTGAAGTTGGGCCTTTAACTCCCTTAACTCAGCTGGAGCCATTCTATAAGGGGGTATGGAAATGGGTCGAGTACCCGGTTCCAGATCAATGCAGAAATCAATATCTCTATCCGGTGGCATACCAGGAAGATCTGCAGGGAACACATCCAGAAACTCACGGACTACCGAAACCGACTCAATTGAAGGTACTTGGGTAGTGTCATCCTTGAGATGTGCAAAGAAAGCTAAGCACCCCTTACTAATCATTCTTTTAGCACGAAGAAAGGAGATGATACGAACCGGAGTGGAAGTGTAATCCCCCTCCCACACTAACGGATCTGTCCCAGGCTTGGCTAACGTCACAGTTTTAGCATTACAATCCAAGATCGCAAAATTCGGAGAAAGCCAAGTCATACCAAGAATTACATCAAAATCAACCATTTCTAAGATGACCAAGTCTACATAAGTATTGCTCCCCACAAAGTCACCAAGCATGACCTATATACCTTTTCAACTATCACAGACTCACCCACCGGAGTAGAAACACGAATAGGCATGTCAAGCAATTCACAATGTAGATTTAGACCAGTAGCAAATGAGGAAGATACATATGAAAACGTGGAGCCAGGATCAAATAATACAGAAGCCATGTAACCACAAACCAAAAGATTACCTGTGATAAACAAAACATCACTCAGATGCCTCTGCTCAACCTCCCAGGAAAGCGTAACAATGGGACCATATCTCCAGTCTGCGCCGTTTCCCCTAGCCATGTGGCGTTGTAGTAGCTCCAGTTTGTCCATCACCTCGGCCGTTTTGGTGACCACCATTACCTCGGCCACCACGTCCTCCAGAATAACGGCCTCTACCATGACCACCTCTACCTCTAGCTATTGGGGGTCTATAACTCTGTTTTGGACAATTCCTCCTAATATGTCCAGTCTCCCCACATCCATAACACTCTCTGGATTCAAGCATAGGTCTCTCAGAGAAGTGTTGACCGGTCTGAGGTGGACCCCCAACTACAGTCTGTAGTGAAGACTGAATTGGTCGGACTGAGTAGCCTCCTGAACCCTGTCCTCTAGAGTAAGAACCATTAAACTCACCTCCCTTTCGAAACCTTTTTGATGTCGATGCCATGGTGAAGTCATCTGGCTTCACTCCTTCCCCCTCTATCACGAAGTCTACCACTTCTTGAAAGGATTTTTGGCCGGAGCCGGCTACCTGTAAGGGCTAAAACCCGCAACTCGGCCCTCAAACCCCTTCACAAAACGGCGAATCCGTTCTTGTGGACTGAAACAAAGTTGGGTGGCATACCTGGATAATGCACGAAACTTAGCCTCATATGCAGTAACCGACATCCTACCTTGCTCTAGGCTCAAGAACTCATCCCTTTTCCTATCCCTCAAAGTCCGGGGAATATACTTCTCCATAAACAAACTAGAGAATGATGCCCAAGTCATAGGTGGTGCCTCTGTTGGTTGACACTCAACATGTGACCGCCACCACATTTTGGCGTTCCCTTGAAACTGATAACTCACGAACTCAACACCAAACCGTTCTACTATACCCATCCTGTGTAGTAGCTCATGACAGTCAACCAGAAAATCGTAAGCATCCTCAGATTCAGCACCCTTGAAGACTGGAGGTTTCAATTTCAAGAACTTACTGAAAAGTTCATGCTGATCATTTGTCATTATAGGCCCTGTAGTCAGACGAGGAAACGTGCCTATTTCCAATGAAGTATCCATGCG
>JABWTJ010000422.1:0-95000 GCA_016801875.1 Solanum sitiens
TGGGGGTTACAAGTAGCAATTAAGGTCACTTCATTTATCAGTTAATTAACTAGAATGCTTGCTAAGTGATACAAAAATAAAACAATTGAGACTATTTTATTATTTTGATTAATTAATTAAGAAAAGGCTAGGTGATAACAAATATCAACAATTAAAATTATTTTTATTTAAATAATTAATTAAACATGCAAAGGCGAGGTGATAAGAATTTATTTAAAATTCCTGCATCCAGAGAAAAATCATAAATTCAAAAAGTAAGAGAGGGTCATACCTGTTCTTGTTTTGCCTTTGAAATCGCACTCCATTGTCATGATATTTTTGAGAATTTCTCAAAAAATTTTGCCCCAGTTTAGAGTATATAAGATATATTCTCACTTTGTTAGGTATTTTCATAAAATTTTTGAGGTTTCCTCAAAAATTCTGCCCCAGTTTATTAATGGGGATTCTGTGATCCTGCTTCACTCAAAGAAAATTATTAGTTCCAAAGGAAAGCGATTGTCTTGTATTTGGACATTTGAGGCTCGACTTTGAATCCGAATGTCAATTATGTTCATCGTTGGTCAATAGCCTAGATTTGAATTGAAAATGATGTTTTGAATGAATATGGAAAAGAAGAAAAATTTATTTGATAGAGATCAGACCCATCAAAGGGTTGCCTACGTATCCAAAAAGGAAATCAGGTCAAACGTAGTTCAGAATTACAAGGAAAATGAAAGGAATGAGGAAGGCTTTGGGCGTAAGGTCTGAGAACAATAAAGTCAATTTTGTTCATAAGAGTCTTGTCCTTATTAATTTCTCTGATGTGATTTACGCTTCCTTGTCAAGTGCCTAGCGTACATCTTTGTAGGATCTCCTTGAACGATGAATGCATTCGCCATAGAAGGATTGCAATTGTTGTCTTGTGGTCCTTGTTGCACTACAATTTTTCCTTTTTCAATCATATTCTGAATCTTATTTCTCAATGCTGCACATTCATCGGTGTCATGACCTTGAATGTTTGAATGATAGGCACAATTCTTGGATAGATCAAAGCTTGAAGAAAAGTGTTTAGGAATCCATCCGTTTCTTGGTCTTAAAAGTCCTTTAGCCCATAATCTCTGGAAAATGTCGGTCAAAGTTTCCTTTAAGGGAGTAAAGACACAAGGTTTCCTTATTTTATGTTGAGATACTTGCGGGTTTGAAGGCTCAAAAATAGCATGAATTTGCTCAATATTCTGACTTCTTTGTGGCGGAGGTACAGAGGTTGATGCATCTTCGTTCCTTTCATCTAATGAATTTTTCAGGACTTGAAGAGGAGTTTGTGTATCAGTAATTCTTCTAGACTGAATGCCATATTCTAACTCTTTTCCAATTCGAATTAGACTGTCGAAACTTTGAATACCAGCGAAGAACAGGGTTTTGTAGTATATACCCTCAAGTGACAGGATGAGAGTTTGGACCAACTCCTCTTCATGCGGTAAATGACGTATCTTGGAGGATTCCATTCTCCACCGTATGACGTATTCCTCAAATGATTCATGACTTAATTTCTTTACTTTGAGCAAATTGAACATTGTAGGGTCAACCATCTTATTAAATTTGTATTGTTCCACAAAGTCTCGAGCCATGTCTTCCCATGCAAGCCATTTGTCAAAGTCTTGTTTGACGTACCAAGTGAAGGCTATTCCTGATAAGCTTTGAATAAATAACCTCATTAGGAGAGGTTCATTATTTTCTAAGCCAACTAGCCTGCTGCAAAAATCTTTAAGATGTGCCATTGGATCTCCACGTCCGTCGAACATGTTGAATTTTGGAATTTTAAATCCCGATGGCAATTCAACTCCTGGGTGTAGACATAAATTTTGTACCTCAGGTCATGAGCAGGTATTGAGTTTAGTCCTCCATTCACCTTTTTCTCCAAGTCATGCATTTTTCGCTGCAGTGCATCTAGCTCAGACTTCTCTATTTTGTCACCTATTCCCTCATATTGCAAAGCATCAAAGTTGAGGCGTGTTGGAGACTTTTGTTGAGAGAGGGTGTGAGCAGGAATAGGATGAGGAGAGAATGTCCAAAAGGTACTTTGTGTTGGACGAGAAGAGGGGTGATTTTTTCGAAGGTTGAACATATTTGTCATATTGTAGGTTCTTAGTCGAGCCAAAGTCCAAATACTAGACAACCTTTAATCAAATAAGTAAATCAAACACAAATACGAGTTATTATATAATGATCCAAAGTTATAATTTTAAATGAATGACGCAATACCTTCAGAGTGGGACAATTATAACAGTTAAGAGAATAAGGTCACATAATTGATTCAAGCTATATTTTGTCAATTTGAAGTTTAGAGTCAAACAAAGCTTTTAACTCCATTTTTGACATGATGACTTGATTTAAAAAAGATGATCAAATTGACACATAATATGCATTTAGTCTAAAGACTGTTGGAGCCTTTAAACGATGGGTGACTACTAATAATGTGGATTGACACCAGGGGTCAAACCACCTAAGGTTTATGCAGCATGTATGACCTAACTAGGAATTCTAAGAGTTGGTTTGACACGGACTTTGAAAGGGATTCTATGCGAGAGGCTCGTGGTTTCACGGTAGTAAAACTATCCGTTACGTCCACACATATGCCGACTCTCTATAATGGGTATTTGAAGTGAATTGGAGTAGTTGTGAGAGGTGCAAAGGCACAACATCACGAGAACAAAATAAAAAAAAAAGAAAGAGGGTCCCAATTGGGGGGAAGTATGAACGGAATGCCAGTTATCAAAGCAATAAGCATTTAGCATTTAGATTGGAAAACAGGAACATATAGGAAGTTTATAAAGCAATAAATAAATAAATAAATAAATAAAGAAGCATAAATATGTAAAGGAAAACAAACATATACACATATTAAAAATCATGCAAATAATGAAAGAGGGTAAAACATGTAAGGAAACAAATAAGGGTAAAGGTGAAACATGGTAATAAACAAATAAGGAAGAGGGAAAGGGGTGGAACATGAAAAAAAAGACGATAAATAAGGCAACAAAATAAGCTAAACATGGTAAGCACCTAACAAATGATGAAATAACCAAAATAGAGTAACCCCACATAAACAAGCATGAAACACGTAACGGTAAGAACCTAATATCCCCAGCAGAGTCGCCATTTTGTCGTGCCCCATTTTCTCGCGAAAACGGGTTTTGTGCACGACCTAACAACTCTTTTGGGATTTTGAGCTTTTGGAGTCGCCACCTAACGAATTAAGGCGCGTTAGGGCACCTATCTAACCTAACTAAGTCTATCTAAGGTCAACGAGCCAGAGATCAGGGTAAGGGTTCAACTTACCTCGAGGGGAAGGTGTTAGGCATCCCTCAAGGTCCACAAATGTGGGTCCCGGGCGTATCTAATGCAATTTATGTGGGGGTTACAAGTAGCAATTAAGATCACTTCATTTATCAGTTAATTAACTAGCATGCTTGCTAAGTGATACAAAAATAAAACAATTGAGACTATTTTATTATTTTGATTAATTAATTAAGAAAAGGCTAGGTGATAACAAATATCAACAATTAAAATTATTTTTATTTAAATAATTAATTAAACATGCAAAGGCGAGGTGATAAGAATTTATTTAAAACAATTAGCTCATATTATTATTTTAGTTAATATTTAAGCATGCAACACTAAGTGATAAAATAAAACATATATTAAGCAATTAATAAGGAGATAAGCGAGAGGATAGAAAAGAGACAAATAAATGAGCAAACAATTTTATCTTTTATTTTTTATTTTTTTATCTACCCCAAACAATATAATTTAAACAAAATAAATAAAGGGTTATAAGGGAGAGGAGAATCTAAGAGACTTTTGGATCAGCACTCGACTTTTTTTTTTCCGATAGGCTGCCGTATAGGAACAGACAAAACCAATGTTTGTCTTTCAAGCCTGAGTCGATGTCATCATCTCCATAGGGCCAACTACCCCTACCCAACCACCGCATGCATTTCGTACCTAAAGGGTGCCTAATCGTCCCAACTTGATTGTCCAAGAGGCATTGGACTCTTAAAGGATGGATTTAGACAAAATAAAATATAAGACCCTCCTAGACACCAAGTCAAACAAACAAGGCAAACAAGACGGTCATTTTAGCAATACAAGTCTCAATTTGGCCTCTAAAAATCAATTAAACATGCTTGCAAACAACTCATAATTGTGAAAGGTTTTCATGCTAAAGTGTGTGGCATAAGAGCATACAAAGTTATAGTAACAAATATTAATTATGAGGGCAAAAATTATAACATGGATGTAGATTTTAGTGTTGAATTGATTTTAAAGTGAGCAATAATTAGTGACATAAAAAATTTTATTTTATTTCCAAGTATAGCAAAGGATGTGACACACATATATTTAAAAATAGTAGCCAAATTAATTATTAAGGCAGAAAAATTATTTATAAAAAAAGGACTTATTTGATCAAGGCAGAAAATTATTTTAGACTTTAATTGTTTAAGGCAAAAAAAAATATTTTTAAGGGCAGCAATGTTATTATTAATGCAAAAAATATTTTAATAAGTGACAATTTAAAACAGTGACAAATTTATATATCAATTAATAATGCTGAAAAATATTTTTTAAGCAGAAAAATAATTACAACAACAATTAAAAAATCAAATTATGATTAATACAAAAATATTTCTTAAGTCGTCATTTTATTAGATGCATGAAATAATTACTATCAACTTTAGATAAAAGTGGGGTTAATTATGATGCAGAAATATTAGCTATTTGCAGATTTTAGGGTAAACACATGCAGAAAATAAAGACAAAAACTTATTATTATTTACAATTGGCAGAAAATATTCATAAATATTCCCATTTTAGATATGCAAGCATTATTAAAATACCCCCTAAGAGCAGGATTTCTAGATGTTAAACATATTTACATAGATTCTATAGACATAAATGTTTATTCAATTGGATAACTTTGTACAAAATGCACACAAATTATTTAATGGCCAAGCGAATTAGAAAGAGATCTAGTCATGACAAAATCATAGAAATGCGAATTAACTCGAAATCATTAGTTAGACAAGATCAATCAAGTAGTTAAACAAAGATGATTTATTTTGTTTAATTCTTTTTAGTTAGATCTAAAGTCGTTTTATCAAACATATTAAAATCCTATAGGCATTCTTTTTAACACAAATAATAAAAAAAAGAATTTACGAATTTGCATATGATTCCCCCTCTCCTAGGCGATCCACAAATATATTTTATATATGAGAGCTTTAGAGTTATACAAATATTACAAAAATTCAAATAAATAAATAAGAAATATATAGCTTCAAATATATGAATTAAATAAAGTAATCTCTCTTCATAGCTAATCTTCAACTTGAACTTCAAGTTTGAAACATGTCAAAGCAATCAAGTAACTACACAAATAGGCATATTTATTTTAGACAAGATGAGACACATATGCAATTATTTAACAACTTATAAATATCAAAAGAAATAGAACAATGAGCTTACACCAATGTATGAATAGAAAAATAATGTAAATGCTATTAAGAATACTAACCGGTTAAGCAGAGAAGGAATGGTAGCAATGAAAAAGAATTGATCCAACTTTTACTCTAACAAAGCAAAGTAGCCAAGCAGCACTTGAAAGTTGCCGGAAACTTATTTTGTTTAAGAGTAGCAATAATATGAATAGTAAGAGAATGAGACAGTTAATAAAATGTGGTTCTTGTGTTAGGAGAGAATGAATGAATTAGTTTTGGATGAGAGGAGGGGGTATTGTTTATATAGTAGAAGAGGGGAGCATAATAAGGGAAATAGAATAAACTAAGGAGTCAATTAAATCACAATTTCCTTATTTTCAAGGAGAGCCAAAATCAGAAAATATTCTAATTATTTCAATACCAAAAATAAACTAGTAAGAATAAAAGTTAGGAAAATAATAATATTTTTCCTTAAATAAAGAAGAGCCAAAAATCATATTTTAAATCATTAGATTATTATTATTATTTTACCATATAAAAACAAGTAAGAAAATAATTTACAAATAGGGAAAGAGACCAATAAATATCTTTTTATTTTTATTTTAAGAGAGCCAAATTTAAATATATTATTTTCCTAAAAAAAGCAAGTAAGACAAATATTCATCATATATTACAATTACAAAAAAAAATAAGCGAAAATGGAAGGAAATATATGGGGTCCAATTGTTATAATATTTTAACTAAATCCACAAAATTATTATAACATTTTTAGCTCAACCTAAAATAAAACAGCTAAGAATTCAATCAACTTTAATAAAGGTATATACAATCAATTAACAATAATAAATAAAGCAGTAACACCAAATTTACTTTGCCCAGAGCAAAAAATCTGCACATACAAATCAACTTAGCATGAATTAACCAGCCAAATCAAAATTCATATTAAAGAAAAGCCTAAATCAAACAATAATATTTTTTATCAAATTAACAAGTACGGGCATATCATATTAATATTAATGACATGTACAAATACGGGTTAACCGTAATCAATTAACAATCTCAGTGTTAATATTAGCAGTAGCACATGTAACATTAGAGGAAATTAGCAAGTAAAAAAAATGAATATCACAATATACTATGAGTTAGCAACTCCATCACTATGACAGAGCTAATCAATGGAAACATGCTAACCAATCAACAGTGAATATTAACAAGTTTTAAAGGGAAAAATAAAAATAAAAAAAGAAATCATCAGATCAATAGCATTAAGAAAAAGGATATGCACCTTGAACAAAGAATTTCCACATAGATATAATTTTTCCTAAGAATTAACATGTAATAACCTCCAACAGTAGACAGTGATGGGGAAAAAAAAAATTAACTTAGACTTACCTTGGACGGATCTGAACAGATCCGCCTCTTAACAAACACGAAATTTGAAAATTCGAACAAAGCCTAGCCGGAGCTTGTTGCTGCTTCATCAGAAAAAGGTGGGGCGAATGGCCTGTTGTCTTGTTCGTCTCTGCCGGAGCCGCTGTCGCCAGTGGCTGCTATCCGGTGGGATGCTGTTGGACCTGCAAAAACGAAGAAGAGAAGAGGGGCAAGGAGAAGAGAAGAGGGAGGCGGAGAGAGAGGGAGAAAGAGGAATAGGAGAAACGACGGGAAAGGGGAGACGAAGGGAGGGCGGCTGCTGCTTGAGAGAGGAGACTTTGCCGGAAAGAATGGGGGAGAGAGAGAAAGATGGGCGGCTGGAGAGATAGGGGAGAAGAAGATGAGTTAGAATTTTAGGTTTTGGGGTCTTTTGGTGTTAAAGAAAGATATAGGAAAGGTTGATCTCAACCGTTAGATTAGATAGAGATGGAGGGTTAGGAGTCGATCTAGGATTTAATTAATTAAATGGATGGATGAGATTAAACGATGGAGTCTTAAAATCAAATGGAAAGGATAAAATTGAAATAAATATTGGCTAGAATTGAAATGAAAATGTGGTTATGATTGAAATAAAATTTGAATTGGAAGGGCTAGAATTAAAAGAAATTAAAATAAAATAGGCTAGGATTTAAATAATTTTGAGGAAAATTTAGGAATTACTATTTAATTAAAATACTACATATATTAAAATATTTTTTATATAATTGAAAATCACTTAAAATATTTTAATAAGTTTACAATAATTTTATTAAGTAAACATACTAGAATATATAATTTTCAAGCAAAATCGACTAAAATTCTAAACTTTAAATATTTTTTAAAATATGTATTTAATCGAATAGTATTCCTAAAAATGATTAAAGGTCGGTCAAAATTGGGTGTCAACAAATAAACTTTAGTATGTATGTAAAAATACAAGTAAATTGATATATATATGAATACAATAACTTCTGTGGGAGTTTCTCTAACCGACAACCATCACTTAAGAGTTATAGTGATGATACAACGATCTACCTCACGCTGTCGGCGCATCCTATACCCGGCCAAAGGTATAAGACCTGAACTGTCTAATGGATCCACTAGTCTACTGTGAAAAGGGTTCATCTAAAAAGTATGAACAGTTTCTACCCATGGTGGCTACATGGTTTATGGGGGCTGTGAGTTGTCTGAACTCTCCCCCATATCGGTGCTCAATACTACTCCCAAAAATATGTTGACTCTTATGTTTTAAAAAAACATGTTGATTCTGTGGTTTTGAGATTAGTGCTCAAAATACTTAGTTCAAGGCTATCTTGGAAATCATAGTTTCCCTGCTTGCTTCTTTTAGAAAGTTGTAGTTCTATTCTGAAAACTAGCCCTAAGGCTCCTTGGAAATCAAAGTTTCCTTGCTAGTTTAAATGTTAAAACATTTTAAGTCTCTTTGGGAATACTTAGTCCTCATATACCTTTGAAGAAAAGAACTTCAACTTAACTCTTTACTTAGCTTGAAACTTGAGTCTTAAAACAAAGTCAAAATAAATAAGATTCTTGAAAACCTTTAAGAATTTTACTTTGACTTACATCTTAGCTTTAGACTTGACTCCTTAACTTATTTGACTTTGATCTTAAATTTCCTTGAATTGGATTATGGGTGTAAGGCTCATGATCTCATGTTTATGGATGATTTCATGATGTTTAGATATACCTTAGAGTGTTGGAATCAACTAAGAAATGTGGTTACATCACTTAGGAACTACTACGAAAAGATTGGGAAAGAATGGGGTCTCCAGTAAACCTGACGCTCCAAGAGGCGCGAGGCGCTGAAGCCTGACGGACAGAAACTGTCGTGAGGTGCTCTGGCTGGCGCGGCGCGCCAGATCCTGTCAGACAGAGTCTATCTTGTGGGGCTCTGGCTGGTGCGGCGCTCCAGGGCCTGACAGACGGGCGTTCCGACTTTTCTTCTCTGTTTTTCATCTCTAAACCCTCTAAACTTCCATGAGTCATTCCTCAAATACTTATGATCATTAATACCCTCAATATCCAATAGATTCGACTCGAAAAATATCTCGGAAACACGAATTAAATCAACTAAAGGCATGGTACAATTCAACCAACAAGAATTCAACCATTTTTCTTTAAGAACTTCAATTTTCCTCAATCAATTTACTCAAAACTCTTTGAATTAAGCAAGTTGGTGTGTGAGTGAACTAACCTAACAGAGAAATATCTCACATACCTTAATAGGGATCACCCCTGACGAATTCCACAAGAATCCTTGGCGTTTCTTCGCGAAATCTTGATCTTTCTCCCTTCTTCTTCTTCTCTTCTCTTTTCTCTCAAGCCCTAAGCGTGAATAACTTTTCTAAAACTGACTTAAGGCTATTTTTACTTCTAATAGAAAAGACTAATTTACCCTTACAAAAATTCGGATTGGAACTTCCTCAATCCAACAGCCCAAATTCCGAAAGGCATGTCTCCCTCATACAACATCAGAATCGAGCAAAATCGGCGACGTTGGAAAGATCTTCCCAAGGAATTTACAACCATACGAAGAACTGACTCTAACTCATCCTGAGCTAGAAGTAATGGCCGTTTGAAAATGACCAAAACTCACTTTTTAAACTTAGGAAAATTTCCAGATTTTTCCCTTTCTTTCCAAAAGTGATTTTTTTTTCTTCTTAGTTTATTCCTAGATATTTTGAGTTACGCGATGTTACAGTATATGTGATTTCACCGACAAAAATGGCGACGTCGGCGGCAATGGCTTTCTCCGGTTGATTTTGGTCGTGAAAATTTTGAATTAATGGATTTCACTTTTTAAAATGCCAAAAATAAATTAAGATGTTATTATTTTACATTTTATTAAATAACTTTGGTTATTAATTTTAAAAATAATTATGAAATAATTATGATGTGACTTTAATATAGCTGACGTGGATATGACATGTCAATTATATAATTGAGAGTGAGCTACACACATGGTTGGAGGGGCTTAAAAGTCTCATTTTAATTGAGTTTAAGAGTCGAGATGACAAACTGATAAAGTAGAAGGGTTCAAATTACAAACTGATACAAGTATAAGGGTCTACCAAACCATTTCGCTTTTTTAATATAAATGATCAACTTAATATTTTGATCTTTCAATATCTGTAATGTTAAATAATTTTTTTAGTTAAATTGAATTAGATCAACTTAAAATCTTAATTGATAGCTTAGACCGAAAGGCATTACAGTACTAATTAATTGATAGCTAGCTTAGACTAAAAGTTTCTTTCTTCGTTCTAATCTATATGACATTGTTTTCACTTTTTTTAAAAAAAAATCAATTTGATTAATTATTAAAGTAAATTTAAATTGAATTGATCAACTTAATATGTTTTAAATTAAAATATATGTATTAAAAACTAAAATAAAGTACTCTAAATTAAAATTATTCTTATATCAATATGATGAGATCATACATTTTAAAATAGGGAAAAGAGTCTAAAAAATAATCTAAATTTGATCGAAATTGTTGTAATGATATCAAACTCTATGGAGTACCTTTTACCCCTGCACTATTTAATAGTGTATTTTAAAGGTATATATGTACCCACGTGGACACGTTACTATTTATAATGATGCAATTTTTATGATGTCTACGTGGAAACATATATACCTTTAAAATATACTATTAAATAGTGTATAGAGGTAAGATGTCATTTCTAAAATTTGATATTGTAACAATAATTTCGATCAAAATCGAATATATTTCATATCTTTTTCCCTTTAAATCATTACTTGAAGTTTTCACTGTTTAAATCAGAAAAAAACAAACAAAAATAGGGACAAATACTTCTATAGCAAAGCAAGAACGACATAGATAAAGCATAAAGGGAAAGTATATAATAATCATAGCCTAGACCACAACAAGGAAAGAGATTAACCAATAAGGGGAGGAAAACTCAAATTATTTCTATCATCCAAGTATAAAGAAAGCAAAAACAGAAAGAAAACCATGGCCAACAAGCATCATATATAGGGACTTAAAAATTTGTCATAATACGTAAATAAATATGGCTTTTAAATTGATCTCAGTTGGTATCTATATTCATCAATTTCGGGTATAAGTAGACACTTAAATTTATATATAGTTGAATAAGTAGACACACACGTCCTACATGACATAATACACGTAAAACATCATATCAAACGCTAATTACTATGTAAAATGCATGTGTTTACTTGTTTTGTGTACAAATTTAAATAACTATATGTGCATATCCAAGTTGAAGAACATAAATATTAGATAAGGCTAATTAAGTTAAAGCACATGCACATTTATGTCTGTACTATTCATTTTGAGATGAACTACTACAAGGTTCATCGTCATCAAGTTGACGTTCTTTAAAAGGATAATTAGGACCATTTAATTTGTAGTATGGCTAAAACAGGAAAAAATCATCATTTCTCGTTAATCTAAACAAAATGTTGAGTCCTAATATCATATTTGATCTTGATTTTATTATGTTATCAATATTTGTAATTACTCTATACTTTTATAGTAATAACATATTTCAGTTTAATTCTATAAGCTAAGTAGGGTCTAGAATGTGTAGGATGTACGAATATCTTATATCACTTATTTTTACGTGGAAATACAATTTCAAATAATTCTCGGCTCAAATGATCAAGTACCTGATGCAGGATTGTAAGAAAAGGACACCAAAGCAGCAAGATACAAAATAGATAAAACAATAAATGTATGTATATTAATACGCTTCAAAGAATAAAAAATTATGTGATAACTAAATTAAAAGGGCAAGAGGGGATGAGGGAGCTAGCCCACACTCCCTCCCACAAAGAATGCGACAATATTCACATATCCTTATGTTAACCTTCATACCATTCCATCTAAAGTCATATTCATAAGAAGTTAAAATTATGACATGTCTTGTCAAATAGCATATTGTTCACATGAAGTCATGAACAATTGTACATATTAGTAGCTACATTTGGGGAATTATCGTGATTAATTCTTTTTAATAATACAGTGGCCTAACTTAATATTTGTAATGTTAATTTAATTTTCTTTTAGTTAAATTAAATACGATCAACTTAAAATCTTAATTGATAGCTTAGACCGAAAGGCATTACAGTACTTAATTAATAATTATCTTTGACCGAAGTTTCTTTTTTCGTTCTAATTTATATGATATTTTTTCACTTTCTTTTAATCAATTTGATTAATTATTAGAGTAAAATTGGATTAAATTGATCGACTTAATATTTTTTAAATAAATATTTATGTATTAAAAACTAAAATAAAGTACTCTAATTAAAATTATTTTTATATCAATATGATCAGATAATACATTTTAAATTAGGGAAAAGGGTCTGAAAAATATAATTTTGGCCGAAATTGTTGTTATGATACCAAATTTTATGGAGGACCATTTACCCCTCTACACTATTTAATAGTGTATTTTAAAGTTATATATGTACCCATGTGGACACGTTACTATTTATAATGATACAATTTTTATGATTTCTACGTGGACACATATATATACCTTTAAAATACACTATTAAATAGTGCAGAGGAGTAAGAGGTCATTCCTAAGTTCGATATTATTACAACAATTTCGATCAAAATTCAAATATATTTCATATCCTTTTTCCTTTGAATCATTAGTTAAAGTTTTCATTGTTTAAATCTGAAAAAAACAAACACAAATAAGGACAGCAAAGCAAGAACGACATAGATAAAGCATAAAGAGCAGATATATAATAATCATAGCCTAGACCACAACCAGGAAAGAGATTAACCAATAAGGGGAGGAAAACTCAAATTATTTACATCATCCAAATATAAAGAAAGCAAAAACAGAAAGAAAACCATGGCCAGCAAGCATAATATATAGGGGACTTTATAAAATTGTCGTAATACATATATAAATATGGCTTTTAATTTGACCTCAATTGATATTTATATTCTTCAACTTTGATTATGTATAAGTAGACACTTAAACTTATATACAGTTGAACAAGTAGACACATGCGTTCTACATGACATAATACACTAGGACGCCATATAGGACGTTAATTTCCATGTAGAACGCATGTGTTTACTTGTTCTATGTACAACTTTAAGTATCTATTTGTGCATATCGAAAGCTAAGGAACATGAATATCAGATAAGGCTAATTAAGTTAAAGCACATGCACATTTATGTTTATTCTATTCATTTTGAGATGAACCACTACAAGGTTCATCATCATCAAGTTGAAGTTCTTTCAAAGGATAATTAGGACCATTCATGAGGTGCATGTTAGTAACTATTTGACGAAGTCCAGCAGTTTCTTCTTTGAGTTGAGCATTTTCTTCAAGTGCTTGGTCATGGATTTTTGAGACGTGATTAAGTTTGTTCAGGAGTATGTGATTCTCGTTCCGCAGGCAATTTACCTGTAATGAGGCGAATTCAAGATTTAACCTTTATATATTTATAATTCTTTGTAAATATGAGAAATGTCAAAACAAGGAGTAGCTTCCAAATATTAAAGGGTGTCAATATTTTTGACACAAACTAAAAAGTAATGAGTACAATAAATTAAATATTAATTTGTATGGAGAAATCAACTTAATATATATAAATACTTTATTCGAAAGCTAGTATTCTTTTCATTTTTATGTTTCAAAATTTGGAATACATCTCTATACATTTGTCACTAACCTGTGCCCATAGTTCGTTCAAGTGCTTTTGCTTGCGCATGCGCGATCGCCTTGCGGACTCTCGATTAGATATCATTCTTCTTTTTTTCCTTTCATTTATTAGCTCATCAATTTCATCACACGTTGAATTGTTAGTGTTGAAATAAGTTGATTGTGAATTGAGTTGTTGAATTGGAGGACCAATTTGAAGGTGATATAAGGGACAAGGGATTCTATTAATGGATTGATCATGAAATGTTGGTGTGTAGTTATATTGAGGAAGATTATAATATAATTCTGTGACATTAGTGGATTGCATGACTTAAAAGTATTATTTGAGTTTGCAAGGACAATGTGTAGTGAATTATAGGTGTAATTAGTGTGTGAGACAAAAGTTGTTTGTACTTGAAAGGTGAATAGCAAAGTTATAGTAGGAAGGAGGCATTTTATAGGCTGGGAAAAAGGGTAGATGGCCCCATTTTCATGTTGAACATGTGCATGTAGGATTAAGTGTCCATTTCGATTGACTTAATTTAGATGCTTTTAAGCTAAAATAGTTTTTAAGCAAATTTGAAGTATTTGGGTAAAGTTAAATGTGCTTATAAGGACTTATTTTAGCAAAAATAGCAAAAATAAATCAAAAGTCATAAGTTAGAAATCATAACTTATGACTTTTGGCATATAAGTCATAAACCAAAAGTCAATCCAAAAAGGCCCTAAGAGCCCTTTCGGATTGGCTTAAAAGTTGATCAAATCTACTTTTAAGTCAGATTTTGACTTCTAAAGTATTTGGCAAATATTAAACATAACTTAAAATAAGTCAAAAATGACTTAAAATAAGTTACAAAGTGTTTGGCAAAGTAAAAATGACTTAAAATAAGTCAAAAATTGAAATACCTCGACTTTTGTAGAACAGGTCCGAGTCAAATAGCAATGATTCGAATGACTTAAAATAAGTCAGAAATCAAAAGTAGATCTTCCCCTACTTTTTTTTACTTCAAAATCATTTCAGTTTGACTTTTTACTTTTAACTTAAAAGCTATTTTTTAAAGTCAATTCAAACGGGCTCTCATACATATTGACTACACCTATACAAGTACACTGGTAAAATAACACTTTGAATCAATTAGTAAAAATATTCATCAATTTTGAAAAAAAAAATGGTGAAATAGACACATCAGAAAATGAAGTTTAAAAGTTGTCAATTTTAGTACAAAAATATTTTTAAAATACTGCAAAATAGTTCCCATTTTCAAATTAGTTTTAATTATCTTATTTAGAAATTAAAAATCAGTCTCTTCCCTCCAATACTTTACTTGCGATTATCGACTACCCTCTATGTTGACGATGGACTGAAGATAAGTACATCATAAATTGATCCATGTCAATTGTTGACAAATATGTTTTCTACTCAACTAGTAAATTATTTGTCAATAATCGTCCACTTGGTAAATAAAGGCTAGACTACTTTTTAGGTAAAAAAAAATGTAATTGATTAATTAATTAAACATGAAAATAATCAGTTATATTGAATGAGAGCATCTATCAATTGGATACATGATCTGATGAGTTTTGAGAACAAGTAATAATGGTCCTTAAAGTACTATTATTTGGCTAAAAAGCAATAAGTTATTTATAATAAGGGACTTAATTGACACGATACGTGACTATTCCCTAGTTGTGATACGGTACTTAGAGCTACAAGTGACCGCAAGTTAACTTCATGATTTGACATGATACTAAGATAAACATGAAATAACTAAAGATAACTGAAACTTAGTGAAAACTAAAACTGAATAGTCATAAAAGAAATAGACACACATCTGTTTTATAAAATTGAATCTAAGTTGACTCCTTGAAAGCCTCTACTAAAACGAGTTGCTAGGACAAGTCCCTACCTAATTACTTCAACTTTCTGAAAACTGAAAGAAAGCCTAATTGAAATAGTTAAAGCTAAGGGTCGTCCTCAAAGGATGAGGACTTACCAAATACTTCTGCTATGTTGGCTGAAATTGATATTAATCACGTCTTGAGCTTTAAATATCTGAGGCCATATTATCAAATGATATATGCAGAATGTATTCAGTCAATACTTTGAATGTACTAAATATGTAAGCAAAACATGATAAACATAATATTGAACATGTTGAACTAAAGAGATATATCGATGCATTGACCAAGTAAATAACATGAAATTTAATAATGTAACGACCAGAACCGTCATTAATTAGGAGAGATAAAAATCAGGAATTTTTTTGGGCCACTGTCCCGCCACAGCGGTCCTGTTGCCAGGGCGGAAGCGACAGAGCAAGATAAGCGAGACAGAACGTAAAGTGCGAGAATTCCTATTAATTTTCTCCATCTTCCAATAAATACGTAAACAAGTCGTAAAATACTCTAGAAACCTGAGAAAAATTGTTCTAATCCTGGGAATGAAGGAGCATGAGATTTCTAGTGAGGGGATGGCGAAATCTTGCGGATTCATAGCCAAATTCACCATTGCAAGCCCGGAAAACCGAAAACGAAGTCAACACTCCGTGCAACTGTTTGGCGCCCTGGTAGGATAGGTTTTATGAATTGAGTAGTTACAATTTATGTTCACTGCGTAATATATGTGAATCAATGGTAGGATTTATGTGTAGGCCTTCGTGCATCGAACAATTTAGGATTTAAAACCCTAGAAAGAAGCTTTAGACGATGAATTAGGGTTGAATATGGTTGAATCAGGGTTTGCATGATGTGCACGACGAGGAACACAATGTAGGTGATGATTGTGATTCTATGATTGTGTGATGTATTCTTGTTATTGCTTCATTATGATGTATGTATGTATGTGAATGTTGCATCGTTGATTCACACTTGTTGTAAATGAGACAGACGAATGATTATATGTCATAAATCACTCTTGATTGTATGACTTGAAAGTATACTTGTGTTTGTGATTGTGGTGTAATGGATCGTATTGCCACGTTCCAACATAACTAACTTGGATCGGATTGCCATATTTTGGCATAACTAACTTGGATCAAATTTCCACATTCCGACATAACTACGGGATCGAGTACCACATTTCGGTACACTAACAGTTTAGGTTTGGGTTATATGAGAGGATCAACTACTCTACATATTTGTGATAAATGTGTATTGTTTAAACATGTGATATTCAATATTGTATATATATTCTACTTCTGTATTTGATGTCATGGTTGTGTTGAATCATTTGTGTTGTACTTAGTGGTTGTATGTTGTGACGGTTTATGTTTAATTTGGTTTTACACTATTCAGAAAATAAACTAAATCATAATGAAAATAACTATATATATATATATTAAAAAAATGATTTTCATTTTTCTAAATCCGAAACCAAACAAAGTAAATTATGAATGCAAAACCAAACTAAGAATTCAAAATACCAATCCAAATTAGAATTTGGTTTGATTTAGTTTGATTTTTCGGATTAATCCAAATAGTGCACACCCCTACCCGTGATACTCCTAGTAAGAGAATGTATTCAAAATGTGCTAGGTAGTTTGGGAACGTTTAGGGAATTTTAGAAGGTGAAAAGAACCCAAAAATTAGTGGCCTGGGTTCTGATTTTGTTTGCGCCGCTGGGGAGGGATTATTTCCGCCACAGCGAGGCCGCCAGAGCTGGACTACTCCTACCAAAGCGGACAATGCGAGAAAGAATCTCATCCCAGCACCCTGTTTTTCCCTAAATAATTTTCCAACCCCGAATAGAACCCTAAAAATCCTCGCACTCTTTTTTCAGTGATCAGTAACAACAGTAATAGATTATTAAAAACTTCAAGATTAATAAAGGTTGCATCAGACAGCAAAAATAAGAATCCATGTGCTACAAAAACTTAGGAAATTCAAAGGGTGAAAACAAGATTGTCTTAAAATGTACAAGTAAAAGGGGGGGGGGGACAAAATGGCTGCCTAGTCAAGAACCATCAGAATGGGTGGTGTCCACGTCGGAGTCGATGTCTTCGGGGAGTATCACACCAACCTAGGCCTCATTCAGTATGAGGAAATCCGCATAGTCCTCTGGCTCGAGCCGGGGAATCTCCCTTTCAGGGGCAACACAAGAAAAGATGACCTTAATAATTGTCTTTCACATTCTGGCAATCAGTCGATCTCTCGTTAAGCTCTTTCTCCTCTCTTGACAAAATTGGCGATGGAGCATCTCAACCTCCAGAGCTGTACTAGGTGGCACTGGAGTGAAGTTAGCATAGGCGCTCCCTATCAGCTTTCGGATAGCCTCCAGATCCTCTTTGACCCGCGCACCTGAGAGTGGATCCTCACCGTCTGAACCCGTAGCTGCCTTATTGCTTCTAGCCCTGTTATTCCTCCTCATCTTGCTCCTAGAATTAGATGTAGACATGACCTAAAGGGGGTGGAAGGGGGGATCCATAAAAAGTACCTCATCAACAAAGAAAAACGGCACTCCCGCCCGCTTGCATAGGGCAGTGATAAGACCAGGAAGGAAGAATGTCTTCTTGTTGCCTCGGTAGAATGATACGCTCAAACTTACTTCTCAAATAAGAAGTAAAAGCGGTCGTATCAAGTAGAGAACCCAACTAATGAGGTTAGGGTCGATCCCACAAGGAAAATGGTTCAGACTTAACTTTATTCTATTATTACTACTATTTAGTCAACTATTTTTTGAGAAAACAAATAACTAAAAGGGGGGTTTTAATTAATAAAACAATTAACTAAGTTAAAGTAATCAACTAACAGATTTAAGTATTGAAGTTTTAATCAAGTGATGAGATTAACTAGGGCTTAAGTGTTCCCCACAGGCTCCTAACTCGGTAATTCTAACTATAACAATTCTTTCCTAATATCTTGCATGCAAAGTGATAAGTTAGGTATCTCTAAATCCTTGGTCCGGCATCTAGAGAATTTCACTCCGCACCTTGATCCGGCTACGTGTGTTGCTTTACTAAACCTTATGTTTACCTCATATTAAGCATCATAATCGATATTTGACGAAGTTATTACTACGTACCAACCAACACTAGCCTATTAGATAGTATACACTAAATCTACGTTAATAATGCTTTTCCTATTATCTACCTCCTTGGTCCGGCAAGTAGTATTAAGGCGAGTTCTAACGTTGGCCATCCATTAAAAAGACTTATACACGAAAGAATTATCAATACATGCAAGACCCCATTCTAGAATTGTTAATTTAGTTAGATTTTACCTTGTTATTTACCCATGGTTCCCACAACCCTAGTTATGGAGTTTAGTTACCTATGGTCATAGTCACGCAATTCATATTTATAACGTAAGAATTCATGCACTTATCAATGAGAATGAATAAAATCCAGAATTTTACTGGATTAATCAACAAAAACACCAACGATCATTCCGGAAAAAGTGTATCAATTACTAAAATCAATTCTACAATACTTGAACAAGAGAACTAAAAATTATCCAAAAGTCTAACCCCAAAAATGAGGTTTTTCGAACTATTTATATAATAAAAACAAAACCTAATAAAAGAAGGATTCTAATTAATGAAAATCTGTCCAAACGCGTCTGACTCGACGGACCTCGTGACGGACTGTCGTGGGCACGACGGACCGTCATGGCCTCCGTCGTCCCATACTTCACAAATTCTTTTGCTGCTTTCTTCATTACCCTCAACGGACAGGTATGACAGACCGTTTCAAGCACGACGATCCGTCGAGGGGCTCCGTTCCATAATACTTAACTTCTTGGAATTGGGTACTGGATAACTCTCTGATCATCACGACGAACAAGCAGGATGGACCGTCATGGCTATGACGGTCCGTCATGAACTTCCGTAGTCCCACACTTGGTCAGACTTCCCCATCTTCCTTCAGCAGCTTCTCTCCTCACTACGATGCCACCTACGGACCGTCACAGCCTCGACGGACCGTCATAAGCTCCGTAGGTGGTCTCTTCTGCATTTCTTGCTCAAAAACTCCCGCGTTCATCTTTGGACAGATTTCCTGCAAATAAAGAGAAACCTACATAAAAAATCAATACAAAAAGGCTTTAGACACACACTAAATTTAATAAAAAGCATTAAAAGTATCGTGAAACCACGGTACATCAACACCCTCAACTTAAATTCGTTGTTTGTCCTCAAGCGACGCACTATGACTCACTACAAAATTTTTGTACAAGAGTATCCACATTTTAGCTTTCGCAATCATTTGGCTATCAATCCCGATCATTCTCATTATGTTCATGCATGTTATCACTATTATGATTGAATTATGTGGAATCAGGCCATGACACAGACTCACTACGCAATAACACCTATCCTCTTCAATTTCTCACCGAGGTGCTAATATTTCCGGTATTGCAACTAGTGTCCTCACTTCAAAATAACGTCCTCATTTTTCACACAATGATTTCAGTTTGAGTCTAAGGATTACTTTTCAACACTCACTCTCAGAATAAATTCACAACTCATTTATACATATTGTCATAAGCTTGCCCTTATTTTCACTGCTTTAAGTTCGCCATACAACTCTTAGGATCACGATAGGACTTTCTTAGCTTGTAACATAGGCTCAGGGTCAGGTAGGGTATATTTAAGTATACTTTAGTAACTTGTTGCCCTCCTTGACATATCAGCTAAGCGTACCACCTTTTATCGTTTATTTCGCCCTATTTCTCAATTTTCTTTTCACCTTGCTGTTTTCCCTTTCTTATCCTTATATGTAAGTGACGTTTCTCTTTTCTTGTGTTTATTTTGTTTCATATATATACTTTATTTTTTTTAATTTTTTTTAATTTTTTTTATAGTCACTTCTGTTTTGTTCTTTCTTCCTCTTCATTCTTTCAACCCCACTTTCCGGAGTATTCCTTATAACAGCCACCCTCAACTCATGACTTTGCCATGAGTCAAGGTTCACAATACCCATGGTTGGGTCAGGGCCACGACAAGGTTGCCTTCTGCATTAGCCACCCTCAATTTATGCTTTTGGCATAAACTGAGGTGCACATGTCCAAGGAGGGACCAGGGCCAACACATTGTTCCCAGAGAAGATCAGTTGGGGTGAAAAAGAAAGATCTATTTTTAGGCTCAAATCATTTGGATCAATAAGGGATTAACTTCATTTGGTTTTCTGTTATTTTTAGGCTCAAGATTGACTATTTCGAACAAAGGCCTATGATCATTTCCTAATTGTTTATTTTGGCTTACTTTTACCAAGACTAAACAGGCAAGTTCTAGCTCAGTATCAATGGTGGATCATTCGAATTTCCCTCACACTCACTTGACATTCATTACATTCCTAGATTATTAGACACCTAGTTCGAGTCTTAGATTCAGGGTCATGCAGTAGTGTATCTCTATGTCATATTTAGAGACACACAATTATCAATTACTATGCCTAGTCATGCATCATTTTCATTATATCGGGATATCATATTTGTTTTAGCCATCATGCTTCAGAGTTATACTATGTACACAAGATATAACATGCCGGTTCAACAATAAAAGTAATCAGTCTTTTGGGGAAAAAGAACACAGGCAAGAAAACCCCAAAAGAGGATCGTGAATTGGGCTACTCAGACTTCACCCTAGCACTCACTTTCCATTTACCCCACCCCCAACAAAAAGATATGCAATTGTCCCCAATGCATAAAAAAAACTAAAATACGCGAGTGGTAGGTGAAGCAAACCTGAGGCGCAAAGCGCCGGCGATCAGCAAGCTGGTTGGTCCGGTTCCCCGGAACCCACTCCCTCCGTAATCTGGACACCCTCAGTAGTGTCCTCATCAGCAACAGCACTATCAGTCGTGCCTCTCACTGTCTCCACAACTCTGGAGCTAGACGCCCCGGCAGCTAACTCTACAGCCCTCAATGTGCTGGCCTCCTCATCAGCAATCGAGGCTCTCCTCGCAGCCTCCATCTCACGGCGCTCCTTCTTCCTCGCCCTAGCCTCATCCTCCTCTCGACCCCTGCGCCTCTTGGCATGCTCTCGTGAGGGAGGTGGTGGAACATCAGAAGTGGCGAATAAAGCAGCCATCACTGTGTCCTCAGCAGGCTCTGCAAGGGACCTCAGACTCAAGCACTCTAGCCTCTAGGATCGTATCAAGATCCGCTCGCAAACTCTCAACCGCAGCCTGAAGGGTCGACACGTCCACCGGAGGGGCTGGTCGGGCTAGCACCCGCAACTCAAAAGCGTCCAAGCGTTGATGAACCTCCGCGATCTTCCTCTCTGTGTGTTGTGCCATCTTACGCTCCATGCGCTCCTCCGCCTCAGCAATAGACCTCTGCATCCACGGCTGGATGTGATGCAGAAGTGTGGCCATCTGAGCCTCTAATTTCTGGACCCTAGCAAGTGGGACCAGAGCGGGGGAAGGGGTCGAGCGAGAGGAGCTCGGGGCAGTGCTACTACCCGGTATAGACTCGACCGGGGTAGTGTCAGTGGGTGCAGAAGCAGCCTGGGTAGTCGCTTGAGCATGCGCTACAGTATCTGCCAGATTCTCACCAAGTGGAGGCACCTCCGGGCAGGGCCCTCTGCGTGGAGCCAACTCATTGGCCTCATCCCTGATGAGGCCGATCAACATTGCCCTGCGGGGTCTTGAGCTGATCAATGTGCCAGATGCGCACACCTGTGGACCTGCATAAGGAAAACACCATGCACGGAAAAGGGTAAGTAGTGGTGACCTTGAAGGCCCTCTCGTGCATGACCGCCTGAAGAAGCCAAGCGAAGTCAACCACAAACACTGCCATCATCGCTGCCATCAGAACTGCGCGATCCCATGTAACTATATTATCTGCATCAGTGGGGGAGAGGCAGTGGCGGACAATCAAACATAGAAACTTAGCCGTGAAGGTCAAGTTAGCCTTCCTGATGGCTCCCTTTGGCTCCATTACCCAGTTAGCGGCCTCTCCATCAATAGATAAGTGCTGGGCCATCCACCTCTTGGTGGTTTCTCTCAGCGATGGCTCACGCAAGAACCGGCCCTCATTAATAATTTGCCACCGGTAGTCGAACTCGGCGGTGAGAGGGGTCCTGGTGGCATCAACATCCTCATCGTACAGATACCGGTGGATGGCTGGCAGGGAGATGTCGACCTGTATGCCGCAGACTCTGACGTGATCAAGTGGGGCCTGTTTGGCGGGGCAGCCCGCCTATCGATCTGTGATCGGAGAGTAGCCACATAAGAGGCGTAAAACTCTCAGACCAACTCCTCACTGTATCGGCCCAAAGAACGAGCCATCCACTCTAGCCGGTGTCTGGTGAAGAGAGTGTGGATATCCGGCATGGTGGGGAGACTTCCCGTAAGGACCCGCCTCTCTAGTGTAAGGGTCCGTTTCATGACGCCCTTATCATTTAGCAGCTTGGCGTCTGAATACACTTGGTATTGCCCGTCGACACACCACCGGTTGGGCTGGTCGGCAACCGGGGCGGGAACTCCAGTCGGTGAGCCTGGAGTGGAATCAGTAATGTCAGCCTCATCAGACGAGGTAGACTGTGCAGCTGTGGCAGGCGCAGAGGCTTCTACGGACCCGGAGGCTTCCTCCGACCAAGAAACTCCTAAGGATCCAGACGCTCCTTCGTCTTGTGCAGCTGACCCAGAAGGTGTGACGATCAGTGTGCGCCCCTCATCAGACTGGGAGGCAGTGACTACGCCGAACGCCACCTTCTTGGGCGTGGCTCTGGTTGCACGTGCAGCTCGTGCTGGAGTGGCAGTGCTTGGGGGCACGTACTCGGGATCATGCTCATCATCAGAGCCTATAACCAGTCGGGCAGACGGGGTGACGGACTTTGAACGCCACGTGCGTAAACTCGATCTTGTTTCGGTGCCATGAGAGATAGTACCTGTAAAGAATCATTATTAGTACTAGAAGGAGCAAACAAGACAAGCAAAAATGGAACAAAATAAATATAAGATCAAAGCTGTAATGACATCTCTGAAGTAGCAGTGAAACACGACGGACCAGTTGACGGCCCGTCGTGAGTACGACGGACCGTCATGGGGTCCGTCATGTATTACTTAAACAATATTTATTTGGAGACCCTCAGAAGGAAAGTCTCTGATAGTTATGACGGATAAGCAGGACGGACCGTCATGATCATGATGGTCCGTCGTAGATGGCCTTAATGGGGCACTTAGAAAAAGTATGGAGACCCTTAGGAGAGGGATCTCTGACCGTCATGACGGTTATGCAGGACGGACCATCGTGGGTACGACGGTCCGTCGTATAGGTCCGTAATTGGACACTTAGAAAAAGTTGGAGACCCTTAGGACTGGGGTCTCTGACAACCACGACGGTTGTGCAGGACGGACCATCGTGCGTACGACGGTCCGTCGTATAGGTCCGTCAGTGGACACTTAGAAAAAGTTGGAGACCCTTAGGAGAGGGATCTCTGACCGTCATGACGGTTGTGCAGGACGGACCATCGTGGGTACGACGGTCCGTCGTATAGGTCCGTAAGTAGACACTTAGAAAAAAGTTGGAGACCCTTAGGACTGGGGTCTCTGACAACCATGACGGTTGTGCAGGACGGACCGTCTAGGGCACGACGGTCCGTCACATATGTCCGTTAGTGGACACTTAGGGGGAAAAAATAGTGGGGTGTTTGACGGACCCTACGACGGTCCGTCGTGGGTACGACGGTCCGTCGACGGGCTCTCATTCTGTCATTCAGTGACAGAACTGAGGATGCCACAATCATCTCCTGTGTGTCCAAACTAAAGGCTCAATAGTAACCCACATATTTCTAACCCAAATACCCAGGAAACTAGCAATGCTAAAGCACTATTTTTTCGAGTTTTAACATGTCAATTCGGGGGACTAGCAACCTAGGTCAGACAAGTTTTCAAAAACATATACCCCCGCTTTGATTCAGTTAACCCACTATCCACATCAATTTTATTTATCAGTGGGTCTTTAAAGCATGTCATAAGGTATTTAGCATTCAACAAGGGGTCAAAAATCAAAAACCCAACAAAAAGAAACAGGCCAATAGTAATTAAAAACAATAATGTAGTGTAAATGGGTAGAGATCAGAAACACATACCTGAGACCTTGAGAAGTGGAGAAGAAACAAACAGGTGAGGCACACAGCTAGATAGATCAGAAACACAGCGGAAGACTCCGACCAGCAAATAGGAGATTTTGGAAAGGGGAAAATGAGAGTGTGGGAATATGGAGAAGTGATGGTGGATCAGTTGATATGGAAGAGGATGAGAGTGGAAGGAAGTTGAAAAGGGAGGAAATGGGAGAAAGAGGGAAAGAAACATTTTAAGTGAAGAGGTGGGGAGCTTAAAAGGTTTAAAACTTTTAAAATTCCCCAGCCGGGTCGGGTTGCTGGTTAATGATGCGACGAGTCCCCGATGACGGTCCGTCACATGTGTGATGGTCCATCGTGGGTTCCATCGCGGGTGCCCTAACTTTCAAAACAAATGACAAACGTACCTGGCACGACGGATTCATGCGACGGTCTGTCGCAAGTGTGACGGTCCGTCAATGTATCCGTCAGGGAATGTCGCAGAGTAATTTTCTGCAGAAATTTTCTGGTGATGTACTACCTGCAAAATTAACACCCATTAGGTTATTCTTTATGTGCTTGACTGGACAGTTAGTGGACACGGACCCTAAACTACGCTCTAGCCAACACTTCTAAAAAAAACAAGAGAAAATGCTACCATTACTAGAAAGAAAACTATAGTTGGCTTAGAGGATACATATTGGGTTGCCTCCCAACCAGCGCCTGATTTAACGTCGCGGAATGACGGAGGACACTCGATTACTCAGACTTCATCAAGATGGTATGCCTCAATCACTTCATTCGCCGATTCAGCATGCCCTAAATAGATTTTATTCATTGTCCATTCACCTTAAACCGCACACCTTCCTTGTTTTCCAACTCAACCGCTCCATGAGGGAATAGTTGGGTGATCAAGTAAGGGCCAGTCCATTTGGACTTGAACTTGCCCGGAAACAAGCGCAACCTAGAATTGAATAAAAGCACAAAATCCCCAACCATAAACTCTCGTTTATCAATCTTTAGGTCATGGTACTTCTTCATCTTTTCTTTGTAGAGGGCTGAGCTTTCATAAGCTTTTAGGCGAAATTCATCGAGTTCATTCAACCCATTTAACCATTGTTCTGCAGGTTCGTTCCAATCCATTTTCAACTTCTTCATAGCCACATGGCTTTATGCTCTAATTCAACCGGTAGATGACAAGTCTTTCCATATACAAGTTGGTATGGGGACATACATATGGGAGTTTTATATGCTGTCCGGTAGGCCCAAAGAGCATCATCAAGCCTTCTTGACCAATCCGTTCTTCTAGCATTCACTGTTTTTGACAAAATCTGTTTGATCTCCCTATTTGACACCTCAACTTGCCCACTAGTTTGAGGATGGTAAGGAGTGGCCACATTATGGCGAACATCATATTTCTCAAATAATCCCTTAAACAATTTGTTGCAAACGTGGGATCCCCCATCACTAATAATTGCCCTTGGGGTACCAAATCGAGAGATATATTCTTTTTCAAGAACGCAGTGACACTCTTCCCTTCA
Source organism: Solanum sitiens (assembly GCA_016801875.1). Lineage (NCBI taxonomy): Eukaryota > Viridiplantae > Streptophyta > Magnoliopsida > Solanales > Solanaceae > Solanum > Solanum sitiens. The sequence continues at coordinate 26,112 of JABWTJ010000422.1, forward strand.
TTGTTTGCGAGGGCGATAGCTTCCACCCATTTAGATACATAATCAACCGCTACTAAAATATACTTCATTCCATGAGAACTCAAAAAAGGACCCATAAAGTCAATACCCCGAACATCAAATAATTCAATCACAAGAATGGGGTTTAGAGGGAGCTCTTGCTTTCTTGAAATGCCGCCATCTCGCTGGCATCTATCACATGCTTTGGCGAACTCATGAGCATGTTGATGAATAGTTGGCCAATAGTATCCACATTGTAAGATCTTATGAGCGGTTCGTATACCACTATGATGTCCACCAACGGGTGAAGAATGACATGCCTCCAAGAAACATCTCAACTTCTGGGACACAACGCCGAATAAGCCCATCGGCACAACTCCTATATAAGTATGGTTCATCCCAAAAGAACTTCTTCACATCGTACATGAACTTTTTCCTTTGATGAAAGGACAAGTTCGGTGGAACAATATCGCTCGCCAGATAATTCGCAAAATCTGCGAACCATGGAATCAAGTCTTGAGAGGCAGCCAATACATGCTCATCGGGGAATGTATCATCAATATCAGTCTTATCCCCTAAGTCTCTCATTGCTTCATCTTCTAAACGGGACAAGTGATCAGCAACTTGATTTCGGTCCCTTTTCTATCTCTTACCTCAAAGTCAAATTCTTGCAGTAGTAAAACCCAACGAATCAACCTCGGGTTCGCATCCTTCTTTGCCATCAAATATCTCAACGCTGAATGGTCAGTATGCACTATAACTCTAGTACCTAGCAAATAGGAGCGAAAATTTTCAAAAGCAAAGACTACTGCAAGGAGCTCTTTCTTAGTCACTGTGTAGTTCTTCTGGTCTTCATTGAGGGATTTACTAGCATAGTAAGTGGGATGAAGGATTTTGTCCCTTCTTTGTCCCAATACCACACCTAGAGCAACCCCACTAGCATCGCACATCACCTCAAATGGACTGCTCCAATCCGGAGAAATAATGATAGGTGCAGACACCAACTTTTCTTTTAACTCGACGAATGCTTTAAGACGGGATTCATCAAAATAAAATTTACACTCTTTCTCCAGCAGTTTGCACAAAGGATGCGCAATTTTTGAAAAATCTTTGATGAACCTCCGGTAAAAACCTGCATGCTCAAGAAAGCTTCTCACACCTTTTACAGAGATAGGTGGGGGAAGTTTCTCTATTACCTCGACTTTAGCTCGATCAACCTCTATACCCTTCTCTGAAATGCGATGACCCAAAACAATACCTTCTTTTACCATGAAGTGGCATTTTTCCCAATTTAGTACTAGATTGCAGTCTTCACACCTCTTAAGAACCTCAGATAAATGACTCAAACACCGCTCAAAGGAGTCACCAACCACAGAAAAATCATCCATAAACACCTCAATAGTTTCCTCCACCATATCGGAGAATATCGACATCATACATCTCTGAAATGTGGCAGGTGCATTGCACAACCCAAACGGCATTCTCTTGAAAACAAAGGTCCCATATGGGCAAGTGAAGGTGGTTTTCTCTTGATCTTCCGGTGCAATAAAAATCTGATTGTACCCCAAATAACCATCAAGAAAACAGTACCACCCTTTTCCAGCAAGTCTATCCAACATCTGATCCATGAAGGGCATAGGATAATGGTCTTTTTCGGTCCATTCATTTAATTTCCGGTAGTCCATACACACCCTCCATCCAGTCACCGGTCTCATTGGAACAAGTTCATTTTTTTATTGGGGACCACAGTCATTCCCCCTTTCTTAGGTACACACTGAACAGGGCATACCCAACTACTATCCGCGATTGGATATATTACTCCGGCATCCAACCACTTAATAATTTCCTTCTTCACTACCTCTTGCATAGGTGGATTTAAGCGTCTCTAATGCTCAATACTTGGCTTATGATCAGGCATGAGTTGGATTTTATGAGAACAAATACCGTGAGGGATCCCAATAATATCCGCAATAGTCCACCCAATAGCTCTTTTAAACCTTTTTAACACTTTCACCAAACTCTCAACTTGTTGTACATTTAGATCTGATGCAATGATTACCGGCAAAGTATCACCGTTTCCTAAGAATTCATACCTCAGATGAGGTGGGAGAGCTTTTAGTTCTAACTTTGTAGCCTCCTCTATAGATGGTTTTGCGGGTGGAGACTCGCGGTTCTTCATGTCTAACTCATATTTCTTCGGTTTAAACCTAACATCACCTCGATCAAGTGCCGCGACCAATGACCCATACTCTTCAATGCACTCGCTATCAAAATTCATTATCACTGCCGCTAGTGCTTCTACACCTAGACGTTCTTCTATTTGTGTCTCGGATGACTTATCAACTTTGTAGGATATAGCAGATACCGATTGGAGCTCACCACTCTGCCTCATGGACCTACAAATATTGAAGGTCACTTCTTCATTGTTCAACCAAAATTTCATCTTCCCCTTTTCCATATCAACTAAGGCTCTACCCGTAGCAAGGAATGGTCTCTCAAGAATAATAGGCACCTCAAATCGACTTCATAATCAAGAATAACAAAATCGGCCGAAAATATGAATGACTCCACTTTTACTAGCACATCGTGGAGTATCCCAATAGGCCATTTTACTGTTTGATCGGCCATCAGTAGCCGCATCGCAGTGGGCTTTGGGTTACCCAAACCCAACTTCTTGTAAATCGAGAGGGGCATAAGATTTATGCTTGCCCCAAGATCACATAATGCTTTCGCAAAATGTAATAACCCGATTGTACAAGGAATAGTGAGAGCACCCGGATCTTCCTTCTTTTGCACTAGAGACCTTGTAGCAATAGCACTACAATGCTGCATTCTATCATCATCCTCAAAAGTGACCAATCTTTTCTTCGTAACCAGATCTTTCATAAACTTGGCATAACCGGGCATCTGTTCCAGAGCTTTTACCAAAGGGACATTGATGGAAAGCTGCTTCAACATCGTTATAAAACGCCGATATTTACCATCCTCGGTCTTTTTCACTAATCTTTGAGGGAAGGGGGGGGGGGTCTAGGCATGGGAGTCACCTTTTTGGGCACTTCAGCATCTTTTCCCATTTTATCTTCTAACTCACCACTAAGCTCCACCACTTTATCATTATCTCTTATCACATTTTCTGCATCAGACGGCATAGGTGGGTCAATGGTTTTCTTACCACCCCGAGTAGTGATTGCCATACAGTGTCCATCATTTTTTGGATTTTGGACAGTGTTGCTAGGGAGAGTGCCCGGTTGCCGTGTTTCACAGTCGCAGATAATTGGGCCATTTGCAACTCAAGCTGCTTAATCGATATTGCATGTGTATCGACTTTCTGCCCAATACCCGCTAAATCACTCCTTAACTCTTTAGTGTGCTCATCACTAGCATCGAACCTCCTCATCATTTTGTGCAACATATCCTCAACTCGCGCCATACTACCTCCACCATCCCTAGGAGCAACTTCACAATTTTGAGGAGGAACATAGGGCCCACTCCTATCATTTCTGTTACCATAGTTACCCCTGTTGAAGTTGTTGTCGCGGTTGTAATTTCCATCTCGGACATAATGACCCTCACGGTTATAATTACCATAGTTCCGACCTTGGTTTCCTTGACCTTGGCGCCAACTCTCCTGATTGGAGCCTTGGGCATTCGGTCGGAAACCCCCGTCTGATCATTCACCGCATAGTAATCCTCCTCAAAATAATATTCATCATTTGGCGGTGCTGGTTTAGACAAATAATTCACTGCATTTATCTTTTCTGCACCACCAGTGACATGTTTTAATACCAACCCAAGCTCAGTTCTCATCTGAGCCATCTCTTCACGAATCTCGTCTGTGGCTGGGTTGTGTGTGGATTGTACTGCGAAGGTGTTTATTCCAGTATCTGACTTCCTAGTACTCCAAGCTTTATTATTTCGCGAGATTTTCTCTAACTTTTCAGCAATCTCAGCATAAGGACACTCCCCATAAGAACCACCCGCTATAGTATCCAACACTGCTTTATTATTATCATCCTGTCCCCGATAGAAGTATTCTTTCAGTGACTCATCATCGATGCGGTGATTGGGGACACTTCTCAAGAATGAAGTGAACCTATCCCAAGAACTGCTAACAGACTCTCCCGGTAGTGCCACAAAGTTGTTCACTCTGTCTTTGTGGTTTAGTTTCTTAGAGACCGGGTAGTAACGTGCTAAGAAAGCATCCCTCAGTTGATTCCAAGTGAAGATTGAGTTATAAGGGAGCTCAGTAAACCATATAGCAGCCTCTCCCGTCAGTGAAAGAGAAAATACTCTTAGCCCAATTACATCCATGTTCAAATCGGGCCTCCCTACACAACTTCTGCACACTGCCCTTACCTTAGCGATGTGGGCATGTGGATCTTCATAAGGTAGCCCTGAAAACAAACCTCTGGCAGTGAGCATTTGCATTAGACTACTGGTTACCACAAAAGTGTGGCCGTGTGGTAGAGGAGGCAAGACAAGTAGCCCGTCAGAGTCTGCAATGTTATCATAACCCCTATAATACTCTTGAGGGCGTGGAGCGGGGTTTTGTCCCCTTTGTTCATCTTCACCACGATATTCGGGTAATAATCGACCATGAGCATCAACTGGAGCAGGGATGTTTTGGTTGGGATCATCATAATTAATACCCAAATTTCGATTCATATTTCGTAATGTACGCTCTAATTCGTGGTCGTAGGAAAACAAAGGTTCTCTTCCTCTTCGCGTATTTGGCATACAAGGAAGTTAGTTCTGCAAGAGACAAAAACAACAAATAAAGTAAAATTAGGAAAATAATGACTAAACTTTAGTAATAAGTTTTAAGTTAATCTCAAAGCTACTTTCCCCGGCAGCGGCGCCAAAATTTGATACGCTCAAACTTACTTCTCAAATAAGAAGTAAAAGCGGTCGTATCAAGTAGAGAACCCAACTAATGAGGTTAGGGTCGATCCCACGAGGAAAATGGTTCAGACTTAACTTTATTCTATTATTACTACTATTCAGTCAACTATTTTCCGAGAAAACAAATAACTAAAAGGGGTTTTTAATTAATTAAAATAATTAACTAAGTTAAAGTAATCAACTAACAGATTTAAGTATTGAAGTTTTAATCAAGTGATGAGATTAACTAGGGCTTAAGTGTTCCCCACAGGCTCCTAACTCGGTAATTCTAACTATAACAATTCTTTCCTAATATCTTGCATGCAAAGTGATAAGTTAGGTATCTCTAAATTCTTGGTCCGGCATCTAGAGAATTTCACTCCGCACCTTGATCCGGCTACGTGTGTTGCTTTACTAAACCTTATTTTTACCTCATATTAAGCATCGTAATCGATATTTGACAACGTTATTACTACGTACCAACCAACACTAGCCTATTAGATAGTATACACTAAATCTACGTTGATAATTCTTTTCCTATTATCTACTTCCTTGGTCCGGCAAGTAGCATTAAGGCTAGTTCTAACGTTGGCCATCCGTTAAAAAGACTTCTACACGAAAGAATTATCAATACATGCAAGACCCCATTCTAGAATTGTTTAATTTAGTTAGATTATACCTTGTTATTTACCCATGGTTCCCACAACCCTAGTTATGGAGTTTAGTTACCCATGGTCATAGTCACGCAATTCATATTTATAGCGTAAGAATTCATGCACTTACTTCAATGAGAATGAATAAAATCCATAAATTTACTTGATTAATCAACAAAAACACCAACGATCGATTCCGGAAAAAGTGTATCAATTACTAAAATCAATTCTTCAATACTTGAACAAGAGAACTAAAAATTATCCAAAAGTCTAACCCCAAAAACGAGGTTTTTCGAACTATTTATAATAAAAACAAAACCTAATAAAAGAAGGATTCTAATTAATGAAAATCTGTCTAAACGCGTCTGAGTCGACGGACCTCGTGACGGACCATCGTGGGCACGACGGACCGTCATGGCCTCCGTCATCCCATACTTCACAAATTCTTCTTCTGCTTTCTTCATTACCCTCAACGGACAGATATGATGGACCGTTTCAAGCATGACGGTCCGTCGAGGGGCTCCGTTCCATAATACTTAACTTCTTGGAATTGGATACTGGACTACTTTCTGATCATCACGACGAACAAGCAGGACGCACCGTCGTGGCTATGACGGTCCGTCATAAACTTTCGTAGTCCCACACATGGTCAGACTTCCCCATCTTCCTTCAGCAGCTTCTCTCCTCACTACGATGCCACCTACAGACCGTCAAAGCCTCAACGGACCGTCATAAGCTCCGTAGGTGGTCTCTTCTGCATTTCTTGCTCAAAAACTTCCGCGTTCATCTTTGGACAGATTTCTTGCAAATAAAGAGAAACCTATATAAAAAATCAATAAAAAAAGGCTTTAGACACACACTAAACTTAAGAAAAAAGCATTAAAAGTACCGTGAAACCACGGTACATCATAGAACATCTTCCAATCGGAGATAATCTACGCCCCCACATTTAGCTGAATGCCCTGTATGGCGCACGCCATCACCAAATCCAAGGGAAAGGTCACGTCGGTACGGTTTCCCGATGGGAAGATCCTCCTACTAACCAGGTGCAACCACGTCTTAGAATTTGGTGACCATTCCATAATAGTGATGCCCTCCATTGTAGCCCAGTAGACCTGATCCCGCTTGGCAGGCTCGATCAGTGAATCCCTCAGTCACTCTTGATCTATCTCCCATAGCTTGGTCTCAAATCAATGGTTTGGGACCTCCGGTACCTCTAGAACCTCGTTAATAGCAGCAACAATAAAGTGGATGTCAACTCCCCCGACCCAGATGACAGAGTAAGGGTCCACCCAGCGGACGGTAGGAAGAATGGCATAAAGATCTCTCACCCAAGTATATCGTGCATCGAGGGAGCCTCCGTCAGTGGGAACCACCCAAGCTCTACCATACAATCATAGAAATTTGTCTCTTTCTTTACTAATCGGTGCATCATAAAACCCCTTTCGCAATGAAATTTTGTGTTACGGAAGTCGTGATGCCTCTCCCTACTCTCTACATCGAGAAACCAGATGAAGGGTGTATTATCTTTGTTATGACCTTACATTTAGATAGCCTACGATAAGTTGAATGTAAGTTAGAACAAAATATGATAGTTTGATGAGGCTAAAATAAAAGGAGAGAAAATTTGGTATGAAAAGGCAGGCCACTTCCAAGCGTATCCCGCCACAGCGGCCATAATCCTGTTCTAGCGGAATTATGAAGGCCACCATAGTAGGATGAAGGCCGCTCCGGCGGCCTTCATCTAGTATGAACACTAGGCACAACAACGGTGTCTTTTCGTCGCAAAATCTCCACTTTCGATAGAATTTCAGCAGATCAGAGTTTGTCAACTATTCTAGAACCTAATGTGCAATTATCTTAGAAAAAAACCCTATAACAGTGCCAAAATCAATTATATGCTAAGAGAACCATTCAACTTTCCCCACCCATTTTTGTATCAATTCACCCGTGTTTTTATAAAATTCTTACGCTCAGGACGTTGTGAAGATGTTGGTGAAAAACCCTAAAACAGTGCCAAAATCAATTATGTGGGTTCAAAATTAATTTTAACTTTTTACATGTTATTGAATGATAGAGCATTTCATTAAAGCTACTAAAATATTCAAGATAAATGAAAATGATTCAATAAAATATAATATAATTGCTTGCATGTTTCCCAATTGACCTCTAAAAAAGAAAATTTTAAGTCACTATCCTATTAAATTGATACAACTTAATGAAAAAATGAATCTTTTTATGAATTTTATTTTAAGTATCAAACATAACTAGAATAAGTAAATATTTAAAAAAATATGTGGGGAGGGGGGGGTCATGCGGGTTGAAAATGAAAAGTGTTGATATGCAGGGCGGGGCGGGGCAAATTAAAAAAATTGCGGGTTAAGCTCAACCCGCACCACCCCCGCCCTACACCGCCCCATTGTCATCCCTAACCAAAGCAACTTGAGAACTGCAACTGATATCAACGGAGCGCCTATTAATTACCATGAAAACCTGTATCTACATTATAAAAAGATGTAGAACAAATGGCGTCAATAAATTGAATGTAAGAGCGTTAAAGGAGAAATCATAAGCATGGACATAAGCTTGAATGGATAAAGAGGAAGAACACACTCACGTCATCACAACTCAACTCAAGGATATTCAACTCAGAAATACTCAACCCAATTCAATATAAAAGCAACAATAAAGATGTAGTATAAAGAAATATTTTAAAATAACAGAGAATAACTCAATGTATATAAAATAATATATTAAACGCTTTACTCTTATTTGGAGATTCTCTAACCGACAACCATCACTATAAGTTATGGGATGATACAATGTCTCGCCTACACTGCCAGAATTGTCTTATGCCTTGTTGGAGTATAGGACATCCTCAACTAAGTGGATACACTAAGTTATGCTTAAAATCAACAAGGAATCATCTAAGTGTATGAGGACTTTGATTTTTCTAAACTTGTCTCAATATCGATGTTCAATACTACACCCAATAATATAACACATGCTCATATGTTTTAAGAAATTCCTCTCAAAATTTCCTCGTCAACTCATTTGGAAACCAAGGTTTCCTCTCCTTTTAAATGTAAAAATTTACTCTTGGGGATACTGAGTTCCCTTATATTCATTTTGAAAACAAGAAATCAACTCTCCTCATCCTCATACTCAAGTACTCAAGTCTTAAAAGATTGCAAAAGACTTCTCATTATGACTCAAAGAACTTCCTCAACGTTACTCTTAACACTATGTTGAATTTGAATTATGAATTCAATGGTTATGATTTGGATATGCATGATCTCTCAAGGTTTAATGAAATTTTAATTGTGGATATCAAGTAGAGAACATAAGTACGGTTCGAGGGAACACACACGAAAAGGACGGAAGGGTAGGGAACTTGGCGACCATGGCACACTAAGTGGAGCAGGGTGCCATCCCCTAAACTACTGAATGTGGTTTGGGATGCACTAAGTGGCGCTGTGTGCCAGGCCCTAAACTACTGGCGCCCCACCCCTATACCTAGATTTTTGACAAATTTTCTTGCTCCAATTCCATATCTTACTCACCTAGAATCAAACGATTCCCCTCAAACTCTTCTGGATTCTTAAACCCAACAAAACTACAATGAAATCAACTCAAAATTCCTTATGAACAATAATCAACACAAGATCCTCATCTCAACAACTCAACAAAACTTTATTGTTAAAAAATGAAGAAAAAAACTTCAAGAAACTCATCAAGAACTCAGTATAGAAAATCATACGAACGAATTCAATTAGGAAACTCATGATAGATGTGAGGGTGAACAAACCCAATACTATGAAAGCTTACATACCTCTAAAGAATCAAATTCCTGGCAAAAATGCTTAAAGCTCGCAAGAATCTTGAACGCTTGAGCTTTTCTCCCCTTTCTCCTCTTGAACCTCTCTCAAAAACCCTAAGTGTATTTAAGAATGAACAAAATTGATTCCAATCAGCTTAGACCCATAAAAGGTTAACAAAAATGAGTTATGCTAGTGGGGTAAGGAAAATACCAAAATAATCGTCCTAAAAATCGATGAATTTACTTAACTTGACAGGTTGTATTCAAACAATTATATCTCCTTTATCCGAATTCGGTGGCATTAGAAAGAGGACTTACATATATTTCATTTTATACCTTATGGGTCTCGTATCTCATAATTTACTGAAATTTATGGTCGTTTAAAATTGACCCAAAACTCACATTGAAGACTAACTTCCCCGGTTCTCAATTTAGCTATTTCTAAATTAGCTATTTCTAAGCCAGAGTGTTAAATTAACTACTCCTAATATGCATTATGAATTGTTAGAATTATCAAACCATCGATATGAGGTAAGCTTTACCATACCTTGATATTCTTGAACTCTAAATCTTTAAATCAACTAGAATTCTAATGAATAACTCACGCCATACTCCACAGTCCCTTGGGATCCATGCAAAAAAATTGACCCAATCATAAATTACCTTTGGGACCTTACGGAATTGTCAAAACTTGAATCCAAACTCAGGTATCCAGAATATTAACATTGGTCAAACTTCTCATTTACAAACTTTCATATAATAAAATTTCTTCTTTGAAACGCACCCGATCACCTCAAAAATTATATCACTCATCCATTGAATTCATAAACAATATAATATAGCCACAAAAAGGATCAAACTGAAGAAAATTGTTCTATATCACGAAACAATCGTGCGTGTTGTTATATAGAGAATTATGGGGTTAAATTATTGATGTTTTAAATTTTCAGTTTTGATGATAGTTCATAAACATGAGCACAATTATAAGTAGGGTGATAATTTTATTTATGCACTTTATGTGATTGATAGGTGAAGAAACCTAGACATCAAAACAAGAATCAGGTTTTCTGGAAATAGCATAAATAAAACATAACAAATTAAATGGAGTTTTATCATGAAAAAACTTCTTGCTCAAGGGAAGAAAAACTACAACCTACACCTCGTAGGATTTCACCAAACTTCACCAACTTCAAAGAGTGACTTCAGATTACAATTCTATAATCAAGGAAACTTACTGTAGTACCTCATCTCAGTAGTTCACTCAAATTGTTAACAATTCACTATAATCAGTAACTTTACCTCATTTCTTGTTATAAAACCTCACAAACTCACTGTCACATTTAGAACAATTATCACTAAACAATGATTCAAAGTTTAAATAACATAAACTAAGTCTTAGAAAGAAAACTTAACTCTAGTTCTTCTTTGTTATGTCGTCTTGCTCTCTTTCAGCGTTGTCACTTGCTCTTGCTGCAAAATTCTCTCGATTTGTGAATTGCCCTTTTATAGGAGTTTATGAAACTCTATTCAAGTCCTAGGAAAGAAATTCTCCACTTTGTTTTGACTTATATCCTTATGAGAATTCCTCTTCCTTTTAAAAGTGTTTTATTCCCGCTTGTTTTTTCTTTACTCTGTTCACTAATTCCAGTTTGTGAACTTGGTTCATTTAATCTAATTCACTTTGCCATTATTAAAACTTGGTCAGAGAGTTGTCATGTTATCAATAGGTCTAATATGGTAATGAATATAGGCTCAACTCAATGAAGTCTGTAATGAGATGGATCATCAGAAATTCATCAATTGAAGGAGTTAATACATCAGATGGTCACTCAACTATGTACTTTTCTCTCAGAAAGTCACTCAAGTTTCAATTTTAATTCAAAAGTCACTCAACTATGCAATTTTCTCTCAGAAAGTCACTGAACTTTGAATTTTAACTCAAATGTCACTCAATTATGCACTCTTCTCTCAAAAAGTCACTCAATTTATTTAATTAAAATTTGTTGACATTAATTATTTATATAACAAATCAAAATATTAAAAAATAATAAATACCATTTAATAACTCATTCTACTAGACCCGACCCACTAAAAATATAATATTGATCCATTTTATGACTATTTCTCCTCCTCCTGTGCGTGTTTTCTTTCTAAAAGAGAAAGAAGAAACATCAATGGAGAATCAGAAAAAATAACCTCTCCAGTCTCTACTGTGTATCAGTGTAAGAAAGAGAAAAAGAATGGGATTTAAAGCAATGGGGTTCTTCTTCATTTTATTCCTAAAAGATGAATCCACCATTATCACAAAAAACAAGCAAAAAAACAATCTTTCTTCGCTAAAATCGATCAACACTCTGTTTAGAACATAATTTATAAACTCAATTTTGTGTTTTTCTCATCCTTCATTACTTTTCTCCTCTTTACAATCTCAACTTTTGAACCATCTTCAAGATTCAAACCTCAAAATTTAAAATCTCTATCATTTGAACAATATGTATTTCAAGGAATGGGTACTCTGTCCAGAAAAGGAACAAGATTCAAGAATGATTTAATTGTAGCTCATGTAATTGAATCTGTAACTGTTCAAGAACTGAAATTGTTCACAAAACTCATTTACAGGTCCAAAATCAGCTCAAAATTCGACATTTTGTTCATTTTCTCGAAAAGATTCATTCTTTTTTAAAACACCATTGTTGAAGAAAACACCTCGTTTATGAAACTCATCAATGGCTACGAATACAATTCTACCATTTTCGACTCGACCCATAATCAAGTGAATGCAAGTGAAGAACCCATCTGGGGTCGCAAAAAATTGAGCAATTTCATTGATGAAGACGATAACAGTATTGAGTCAATTCAATTGAGTTATTTGGTTTTACGCCGATGAACTTGACCCGGAAAATTCATTATCCGGGTTTATGGATCATGTTCCAATGAATTGAAGAAGAGGGGCTTGTTATCAAATATTATTTGGTCAAATCAGAAGAAAATTCAAGAATATAATATTGGAGAAATTCCAATGTTCATTGAATTTACTAAGAGAGGAAGAAGAAACATCAATGGAGAACTAGCAAAAAAATTGAGGAGAAAGAGTCATAAAATGGGTCAATATTATATTTTTAGTGGATCGGGTTAAGTGAAGCGGGTCATTAAATAGATTAAATGATATTTTTATTTTTTAAAATTTTAAATTGTTATATAATAATTAATATCAAAAAATTTTAATTAAAAAATAATTAAATAAATTGAGTGACATTCTGAGAGAAGAGTGGATAGTTGAGTGACTTTTGAGTTAAAATTCAAAGTTGAGTGACATTCTGAGAGAAAAATGCATAATTGAGTGACTTTTGAGTATAAATTGAAAGTTGAGTGACTTTCGATATTAACTCTTAGTTGAAGCTAGATCCACTCTCTAGCCCCATATATATATACTAATTTATGCGCACGTACGTTGCACAAGTACCCATCTAAATTGACATAAAAAAAAATTGATTGTATTAAAAATAGTTTTATAATTCAGCTACATGAATATCGTTCATTTCTAAACAAAAAATAGTTCAAATATTTGAAATCTACTCTTGGATGATAATACTTAGTTCTTTAAAATACTATAATTATAAACACAAATTAATATATGTATATCCCTATCTCATATGTTAATTACCTGCAAAACAAAGTTTAGTGAAAATAAGTTGAAAGATGAAAACTAAAAAGAATTTGATAGTCACTTCTTAAGATTTAATTAAAATGAATGCTACAATTAATAATCAATATTTTTATTATTATTAAGGGATCATATATTATGTTTTTCAAAAATAAGCTTAGAATGTAGTAACATAGAATCAACGGAGTGACAACTTAAAATATGAAACGATATCAAAAGTTGAAACATTAAATCTGTCTTTCTCAAAATGAGACAAATAGATAAATATATAAGGATAAACATTTATATCAATATTTATTTCGTGAATTAAAAAAATTATTAATAATTTAATTATATGTTACTTTCTCCATTTGAAATTATTCATTTTTGTTTCAATCTTGTACCCCCTTAAAAAAATTAATAAAAAATATAGTTTTATATATTCTATCTTACGCACCCCTTACTAAAAAAATAAACATAAATAAGTAATTAATAAAAGCATAAGAACATATTAAATAACTTTTATTATCAATTAATATAGTATAATAATTTAATCGTTGAAAAGATCGAGTAAATTATAATTAATTTTGTTTTACAAATTACATCACACAAGTATATTGGTAAAGAGTCGTGATCTTATATTTTAATGCATGACCTTTATTTTACATTCAAAGAAGGAAATTATGTACTAAAAATCATATCCTTCCTAAAGATCATTCACATTTGTTTTTCTAAAAAAGGTAACAATAATGCGTTGTTCATCTCTAAAGAAGTTGGTCCCCCAACTCTTAACTTGTTCATTCCTTATATATCACATCATGTTGTTTACTCCAATATTTTTCATATTTATAGATGACAAATGTAGGGATAATTCAGAAATTGTAAGAGAATGCGTATAGACAAGAGTTACATAAGTGCAAATCATGATATAAATGCGTGAGAATATTAATATTTTTTCTTGGATAACGTAATTTTTTGCTAATATATTAATAATATTAAATTGCTTGTAAATTTCAAAATAACCTTGGAAATTCCTAAAAGATATGTTGTTTTTTTTGTGAATTGAAACATTAATGATTGTGTATAATTTAGTTTCAAAGCATAGGAACAGTGTTAATTTAGTGAATGAAAAATGGGTATTTTATTTTTTTAGCAATATTTAATATTTAATTAGTTAATTTTTTATAAATAAGAAAAATAATTTAGTGTAAGGGTAAGATAGAAATCTAGCTCTACACTTTGGTCTTTCTACTTTTAATATAATATGATTAATATGATATGATATGAAATAATGATTAAATTTAATATACATATAGATGGGCTGATAAATACTATTAAATTAGATATTTTAATTAGAAATTGATCTAAGAAAGTGCAAAAGTTATTAACATCTTTATTAAAATGATACAATTTAATATTTAAATAGTTAATTATTATATAACATTTTAATTTATAATGGGGGCAAAATTGTAACTCAACTTTTATTTTATTTTTTGTTCTAATTATAATAATACTAGTTTTTTGACACATGTGTTGCACGTGATTATCAATTTTAAAAATATATGATATAGTAAATAGTATTGCTTGAATAATAAGCTTAGCAAAAAAATAATACAGATTCTTTTGTGAATGTTCAACTTTGATCGTCATATATTTTCTTATTAATGCAAACCTATGAAGATGTTAGTGAAAAAAATTATTAGTTAAATGCAATAATGTATATATTTATTTCAATTTGATGTGGTTCAATTATGTAATTAATTTTATCTCACTAATATTACCTTATACACAATATTTGGTTTGTATTTTTATTGTCATCTAAGAGATGTTTAGATGTCATATGAACATGTAAAGCAAACAACTACATTTTATATATTCACATATTTTCACATTTGTTGTGAGCTATTTTTATTTTTATTTTTAAATTTGGAACTTTTTAAAATAATATATTTTGAAGTTAGAAGATCTTGTTAACTTGATATTATATTTGTGACAATAATACTTTAAGTTAAATGCAAATACCTACCCAAATATAAATATTAATTTGCATTAATGAAAATATTTATCTTATATAACTATACAAGTCATATGAACTTTTCTTCATCTAAAATACTGAAATATTAAGAAATAGTAAATAAGTAAAAAAAAAAGTTAATCTTATATCTTATATTTATATCAAAGAGAACCATGGGCCCGCCTATGTGACACCACCACAAACCACGATTCTCTTTTAAATTATTTATTTTCAAAATTAGTCTTTCCTTTCATGAAAAGTTGTGACTATCAAAGTAGTGTCATGGACTACGTATTATTTTGAATAAGGTATTTGCCAAGACATCATTTAATCCAAATTATTTGAGCAACATACATTATTTCATTGAACTCTAAGAGATTTGTTCTTATATTTTAATTAACTTATCAACTACACAACTAATTATATCAGATGTATAATATTTAGATTCTGTTTGTAGAGGTCTTGAATTGGAGAAAACCCCTTGAAATTAATGAATAAAATGTTTGTACTACTTTTTGAAAAAACAAATATAGACAATGAAATAATTACATATCTTTTACAAAGACTTTGGTGATGAACAACTACAGTGAAATGCAAAATTAATAGCAAAATTCATAAACGCTTTCATTTGTTCTTTGAATAAAATATTCTTGATAATTTATCATAGGGTATTATCAAATGTTCAAAAGTAGATCATTGGCGTAGTTCACCACTGCGCGAAGCGCGGTCAATTTACCTAGTGTTTATATAATAATAACTATTTTAAAGCAAACTTTATGATAGTCTAAATCACACAAGTAGCATTGATAAATAAAGTCATTCTTTTGTCTTGAGCATCAAAAACAAATCGTAACAATTCTCTAAATTTTAAAAAAGATATTCAGAAGCACATATCTACATCACAAGAGATTGTTAACAAAAAAAATAATTTAGACCACACCATGTTCACTTCATATATTGGAACTTACATACAATGTATATATTAAGCAAAAAATATCTTGAGCATTAAAAACAAATCGTAATGATTCTCTAATTTTTGGAAAAGATGCTCAGAAGCACATATGTACATCACAAGAGAAATTGTTAACAAAAAAAAGTAAGTTAGACTACATCATGTTAACTTCATATATTGGAACATTACATACTAATGTATATATTAAGCAAAAAATATATATTATTATATCATTAAAATTATTGTCCTCAAGTACTCGAGGTTATGGAATATACCCTCTTAGGATAAAATGACTTACTTCATCTGAATAGTGGTACCTCATATTCCTCTAAATTACGAACTAACTCAAAGATAATAAATCACACAAAAAAAATGCAAGAAGAAGAAGAGTAGAAGATTAAAAAAATTGTGGTTAAAAAATTAGAGGAAACCCTTTATTTATAGTCAACAAAGGATAGTATGAACAAATATTTTTTGTGTCTTATCTGAAAAGTGATGACCTTTTCGAGAAGTCACAGCCCTTTAGAAAAGTCACAACAATTAAAAAAGTCACAACTCATCGAAAAATCACAACCCTTCGAAAAAAGTCACAACTCATTGAAAAAGTCACAACTTACGTTAGGAATATTTTAGTAATTTAACATTCAAGTTAGGAGTTCATACTTTTAAGGTAACATAGATAGATAGATAGATAGATAGATGTAGATATAGACTAGTTCTCAAACACGTGTATTCTATATTAATTATCATAAATTTCTTTTTCTTAAAAGAAATTGAAGTCATGTAATCAATATAAAATAAAATCTAAAGATTGAATATGCAAACAATGAACAACAAATAGTAAAAGAGAACAAAAATTATTAAAAGCAGAACAGAGGTCTACACAACTTAAAGGAAAGTTAATTGAAAAAAA
Organism: Solanum sitiens; assembly: GCA_016801875.1. Lineage (NCBI taxonomy): Eukaryota > Viridiplantae > Streptophyta > Magnoliopsida > Solanales > Solanaceae > Solanum > Solanum sitiens. The sequence continues at coordinate 42,985 of JABWTJ010000422.1, forward strand.
CTGATATTAAAATATACATTTATCCAGAGAGTGTTGTGCATACATCAAATTTTGAGCATTTTAAAGAACAAAGCATTATAATAAATTGAAAAAGTACCAAAGGCTAAAGCTATTGATTTTGTAGAAGGTAAAAGGATATGAAAAGTTTTTTAACATATGGAAGCTAAAAAGAAGTAAAACAAAAGAAATTTGTAATGTCATAATTAAAGAATTAAAGTATAACTCTTGAAATTGAAATTATGTTATTATGTAATTAAAATATTATTATTTAATTAGACATTTAATCATTTTAATTAAGTGGAAGGCAAAAGGGTAATCCAACTTTGATATTAGAATAAGTGGAAGGAGAGAATGATAATCCAATTTTGAAATTAGGAGCTTCCCACTTTGAGTATTATATGATATGATATGATATGATGACAAGTATATTATTAGGGTTATTTTATAACATGTGTGATAGTTGTCCTTGTCCCCTTGATTCGCCATATCGTAAAAGGGTATGTAATAGAGAGGAAGACATGTATGATCCTTTCATCAGTTTGTAGTATGGCTAAAACAGGTAATTAAGGAATCATCCTTTCTCATTAAACTAAGCAAAATTTTGTGTCCTAATATCATGTTTGATCTTTGATTTTATTATATTACCAATATTTTTAATAACTCTATATTCTTATAATAATAATAACTCTATATTCTTATAATTATAATAACAGACTTCAATTTAATTCTATAAGCTAAGTAGGGTCTAGAATGGGTAGGATGTACGAAGATCTTATATTACTTATTTTTAAGTGATAGAAATACAATTTCCAATAATCCTCGGCTCAAATGATCAAGCACCTAATGCAGGATTGTAAGAAAAGGCCACCAAAGTAGCAAGATACAAAACAGATAAAACAATAGATATGTGTATATTAATAAGCATCGAAGAATAAAAAATTATGTGATAACCAAATTATACTAATGAAAAGAAAAGAGGGGATGAGGGGCAAGCCCACGCCCTCTCCCGTAAAGAATGCGACAACACTAACATATCCTTATGTCCGACCTTCATACTGTCCCATCTAAAGTCATATCTATAAGAAAAAATTGTGTCATGCCTTGTCAAATCACCTATATAGTTGTTTACATGAAGTCACTAACAATTGTACACATAATGGGTATGATATAATAGGAGGACAATGTTTTTTAATTTACATGTTTGATTGATCAAAATGTATTAAAAAATATTTTTTCAAGAAAAATATTAAATAAATGAAGCTTGGAACAGTAGAATATGGGAGTTGGAGAACATAGGAGTAACTTTTTCTAAAAAGATATGTTTGCTCTATTGTAGCTATGCAATTTTAGAATATACTAGCTACATTTGGGGAGTTGTCGTTATTAATTTTTTGGTGAAATGGTATGGTAGACCCTTATACTGATGTACCGTGGTTTCACGGTACTTTCAATGCTTTTTCCTTAAGATTGAATTGTGTCTAGAGCCTTTTTGTAGTAATTTTAATATGTTGTATATTTGTTTTGCAGGAAAGTTGTCCAAAACTAAAATGTAGAAGGCTGTGAAGAATCAGTGCAGAAGTCACCCATGAAGCCATCGATGGCCCCTTGTCCCATCGATGGACCGTAGGTGGTAACCGTCGATTAGAGGTTCAGGCATCTGGAAGCAACTCGGAGAATTCTGACTAAGTGTGGGGATACGGAAGGATCGATGGTCCGTCGGTTGATCGACAGACCGTCCTAGAAAAATGTTGATTTGATCAAAGAATGTCCCAGTACTCGAGGTTGAAGAAAAGCTAAGTATGGAACGACAAGAAGCATTGATGTACCGTAGGTTAACAGACGGACCGTGCTGTTGGTCCGTCGATTGGATCAGAGAAGATGCAAAGTGAAGGCTGAAAAAAGATGCTAAGTATGAACCGACGGAGGCAGTCGATGGTCTATCGTTTCATCGACGGACCGTCTGTGGGGGTCGTCGATTGAAGCAGCGTTTTGGACAAACTTTCCTTATTTGAACTCCTTTTAATTTAGGACTATGTTTTCTTATAAATAGGGTATAAAACCTTTTTTTTGAGATTGGATTCTTTTACTATTTTCATACTTTTGTTCTTGGAGGTTTGACTTTGAAACTTGGGCAATAATTCAAATTTCCGGATTTGGTTTTTTTAGATAATCGTGTGATTTCAAGTTGAATTTCTGGATTTCTTCGAATTTGTCAAAGTAAGTTCATGATTTATTATGTATCAATTATGAATTGTGTTCTTCTAAGCATGGGTAACTAAATCCACAACTAGGGTTGTGGGAACCATGGGTGATTAACAAAATAAACCTAGCTAAATAACAATTCTCAAATAAGTTATTGCATGCATCGATAATTCTTTCGTTTAGAAGTCTTTTTAATGAGTGCACGCGTTAGAACTCGCCTTATTGCTACTTGCCGGACGAAGGGAGTAATTAATAGGAAAAGAATTATCGACATAGATTTAGTGGATACTATCTAATAGGCTAGTTTTGATTGGTGTGAAGTAATAACTAAGCAAAACATCGAATATGATGCTTAATATGAAGTAAAGGTAAGGGTTAGTAACTTAGAAACACGTAGCCGGAACAAGGTGCGGGGTGAAATTCTCTAAATGTCGGACCAAGAATTTAGAGATACATAACTTATCACTTTGTATGCAAAACATTAGGGAAGAATTGTTATAGCTAGGATTATGGCGTTATGAACCTATGGGGAGCACTTACACCAAGTTTCTCTCATAACTTGATAAACACTAAAGATTCACTCTTGCTACTTGTTTTACTTAGAAATAATTAAACACTTTTGTTTCACAAAACCCCCCCTTTAATTATTTGTTTTCGGAAAGGACTTGACTAAATACATGCAATTGTACATTGAAGTTAAGTCTAAACTATTTTCCTCGTGGGATCGACCCCAACCTACTTGTTGGGTTCTTTACTTGATACGACCGCTTATACTTCTTTAAGAAAGTTTAATTTGAGCGTATCAAATTTTGGTGCCGCTGCCGGGGAAAGTGGCTTTTAGATTAACTTTAATATCAATTACTGAATTTTAGTAAACAATTTCCTAATTTTACTTTTTTTCTTTTATTTTTGTTTGTCTCAGGTCTAGCTCTAGTGTATGCCAAGTACAGGGAGCCGATGAGAACCAATCGTACCATTCGGTCCTGAACTTAACCGTACACTCCGCAGAATGAATGATCAATAGAATCCCGCAAATCTAGGTGATGGAATTAACCGTTAACTTTCTCCGCCGGTTGATGCTCACAACCAAGTGATTTTAGAGAACCCTGGTGATTGTGCTTTGAGGAGGAAACCTCTCGTCCCGCGCCCTCAAGAGTTCTATAGGGGCAACATTAACATCAATGACTCTGATGGTCCTCTTTTCCTACCTTTTCTACCATAGGGTCACACATTCGTGGTAACTAGTAGCTTGATGCATATGCTTACCGCCAGAGGTTTGTTTTCGGGGCTACCATCTGAGGATCAACATGCTCACATCGCCAAACTGAGGTCGGTGTGTAAGAGTTGTGTAGGAAGGCCAGACTTGGACATGGACGTCATCGAGTTTAGGGTGTTCCCTTTCTCACTGACGGGAGAGGCCGCAATATGGTTCACTGAGTTATCCTATAATTCGATCTATACTTGGGACCAGTTGAGGGATGTGTTCCTATCACGGTACTACCCGGTGTCTAAAAAGCTCAACCATAAAAATAGAGTGAACAACTTTGTGGCATTGCCTGGGGAGTCGGTGAGTACCTCTTGGGATAGATTCACCTCATTCGTAAGAAGTATCTCAAACCACTGCATTGATGATGAGTCGTTGAAAGAGTACTTCTATCGGAGGCAAGATGATAATAATAGGGAAATGCTTGATACTATTGTGGGTGGTTATTATGGTGAGTGTATATATGTAAAGATCGCGGAGAAGTTGGAGAAAATCTCTCGCAATAATAAGGCTTGGAGCACTAGGAAGTCGGACAATGGGGAAACACCTTTGCAGTGCAAGCTACACACAATCCGGCTGCAAATGAGATTCATGAAGAGATGGCTCAAATGAGAACTGAGCTCGGGTTGGTACTGAAACATGTCACTGGGGGTGCGGAGAAAGTAAATGTTTTGAATTATTTGACTAAACCATCACCGCCAACGGATGACTACTACTATAAAGAGGATTCTTATGCAGTGAATGAGCACACGAGGGGTTTCCGACCGAAAGCCCAAGGCTCCAATCAGGAGAATTGGCGCCAAGGTCAAGGAAATCAAGGTCGTAACTATGGGAATTACAACAAAGAGGGCCATTATGTTCGATATGGAAACTACAACCGCAACAACAACTTCAAACGGGGTAACTATGGTCACAGAAATGATCAAAGTGGGCCCTATGTTCCGCCTCAAAATTGGGAAGCTGCTCCTAGGGATGGTGGATGTAGTATGGCGCGAGTTGAAGATATGTTGCAAAAGATGATGAGGAGGTTTGATGCTAGTGATGAGCATGCCAAGGAGTTGAGAGGTGATTACGCTAATATTGGGCAAAAGGTGGATGCACATGCAGTCTCGATCAAGCATCTTGAGTTGCAAATGGCCCAATTGTCTACTACAATGGACCAACGTCAACCGGGCACTCTTCCTAGCAATACCATTCAAAATCTGAAAAATGATGGGCATTGCATGGCAGTCACTACTCGAGGGGGTAAGCAAACCATTGATCCACCTATGCCATCTGTAGTAGAAGATGAGCTGAGAAAAGATGATGAGGTAGTGGAAGCTAGTGGTGAGTTGGTAGACAAAGCAGTGAAAGAAGCAGAGGTATCCCAAAAGGTGATCCCCGTTCCTAGACCACCACCGCCATTCCTGCAAAGATTGGTGAAGAAGACCGAGGATGGTAAATACCGACATTTTATTACTATATTGAAACAACTTTCCATCAATGTCCCTTTGATAGAAGCTCTAGAAAAAATGCCCAATTATGCCAAGTTTATGAAAGATATGGTTACAAAAAAGAGATCAGTAAGTTTTGAGGATTATGATCGAATGCAACATTGTAGTGTTATTTCTTCAAGGTCTCTTGTGCAAAAGAAAGAAGATCCGGGTGCTTTCACTATTCTATGTACCATCGGTTTGTTACACTTTGCTAAAGCACTATGTGATCTCGGTGCAAGCATAAATCTCATGCCTCTCTCCATTTATAAGAAATTGACCCAAAGCCCACCGCGGTGCTTTTACTGATGGTCGATCGAGCAGTGAAGAGGCCTATTGGGATACTCCATGATGTGTTAGTGAAGGTGGAGTCATTTATATTTCCGGCCGATTTTGTGATTCTTAACTGTGAGGTGGATTTTGAGGTGCCTATTATTCTTGGGAGGCCATTCCTTGCTACTGGTCGCGCCTTGGTTGATAATGAAAAATGGCAGATGAAGTTTATGCTAAACAATGAAGAAGAAACTTTCAACATTCGTAGGTCCATGAAGCAGAGTGGTGAGATCCAAACGGTATCTGCTATATCCTACAGGGTTGAGAGTACGTCTGAGGTACAAATCGAAGAGCGCCTTGGTGTTGAGGCACTAGCGGCAGTGATCATGATTTTGAGAGTGATGGTATTGAAGAGTATGGGTCGTTGGTTGCGGCACTTGATCAAGGTGAATTTAGGTTCAAAACAAAGAAATTGGAGTTAGATATGAAGCATCGCGAGTCTCCACCCGCGGAACCATCTATTGAGAAGGCTCTAAAATTAGAGCTTAAGGCTCTACCACCTCATTTGAAGTATTTATTCTTGGGAAGAGATGACACTTTGCCGGTAATCATTGCATCGTATTTGAATGTGGATCAAGTATAGTGTTTGGTGGAAGTTTTAAAGAGGTTCAAACGAGCCATTGGTTGGACTATTGCAGACATTATTGGTATTCCTCCCGATATTTATTCACACAAAATCCAACTCATGCCCGATCAAAAGCCAAGTATTAAGCACCAAAGACGGTTGAATCCACCTATGTAAGAGGTAGTGAAGAAGGGTATTATTAAGTGGTTGGATGACGGAGTCATATATCCTATCGCAGATAGTAGTTGGGTATGCCATGTTCAGGGTGTGCCCAAAAAGGGGGGAATGACAGTACCTAATGAAAAGAATGAGATTGTTCCAATGAGATTGGTGACTAAATTGAGAGTTTGTATGAATTACCGGAAGTTGAATGCATGGACTGAGAAGGACCATTTCCCTATACCCTTCATGGATAATATGTTAGATAGACTCGCAGGAAAACGATGGTACTGTTTTCTTGATGGTTATTCGGGTTACAATCAAATCTCTATTGCACCGGAGGATCAAGAGAAAACCACCTTTACTTGCCCTTATGATACAATCACATTCACAAGGATGCCTTTTGGGTTGTGTAATGCACCGGCTACTTTTCAGAGATATATGATGTTGATATTCTCCGATATGGTGGAGGACACTATTGAAGTGTTTATGGATGATTTTCAGTTGTTGACGACTCTTTTGATCGTTGTTTCAGTCACTTGGCTGAAGTTCTCAAAAGATGTGAAGATTGCAACCTTGTGCTAAATTGGGAAAAATGTCACTTCATGGTGAAATAAGGTATTGTATTGGGTCATCGCATCTCAGAGAAGGGGATAGAGGTTGATCGAGCAAAAGTTGAAGTTATAGAAAGACTTCCTCCATCCATCTCTATAAAAGGTGTGAGAAGTTTTCTTGGGCATGCGGGCTTCTACCGGAGGTTTATTAAGGATTTCTCAAAAATTGCACATCCTCTGTGCAAGTTACTTGAGAAGGAATGTAAATTATATTTTGATGAATCCTGTCTGAACGCATTTGGAGAGTTGAAGGAGAAGTTGGTGTCTACGCCCATCATTATTTCCCCAGATTGGAGTAAGTCATTTGAGGAGATGTGTGATGCTAGCGGGGTTGCTCTTGGTGTGGTGTTGGGACAAATAAGGGATAAAATCCTTAACCCCATCTATTATTCTAGTAAGGCCCTAAATGAAGCACAAAAGAACTACACTGTGACTGAACAAGAGCTCCTTGCGGTGGTATTTGCTTTCGAAAAATTTTGCTCCTATTTGCTTGGCACCAGAGTTATAGTGCATATTGACCACTCCGCGTTGAGGTATTTGATGGCAAAGAAGGATGCGAAACCAAGGTTGATTAGATGGGTGCTACTATTGCAAGAATTTGATTTTGAGGTGAAAGATAAGAAAGGGACTGAAAATCAAGTTGCCAATCACTTTTCCAAATTAGAGGCTGAAGTTATGCGAGAGTTGGGTGAAAAGGCTAAAATTGATGATACCTTCCCTGATGAGCATGTATTGGCCGCTCTCATGACTTGATTCCATGGTTCGCCGATTTTGCAAATTATTTGGCAAGTGATATAATCCCATCGGACTTGTCCTTCCATCAGAGAAAAAAGTTCATGCATGATGTGAAAAAGTTCTTTTGGGATGAGACTTACTTATACCGGAGTTGTGCTGATGGACTTATTCGCCATTGTGTGCCAGAAGTTGAGATGCTAAGTGTTTTGGAGGCATGCCATTCCTCGCCTTTGGGTGGGCATCATAGTGGTATCCGGACAGCACATAAGATTTTGCACTGTGGGTACTATTGGCCAACCATCCACCAAGATGCTCATGAGTTCGCCAAGGAATGTGATAGGTGCCAAAGAGATGGAGGAATTTAGAAGAGGCAAGTGCTCCCTCTAAATCCTATTCTAGTGATTGAGTTGTTTGATGTATAGGGCATTGATTTTATGGGCCCGTTTGTGAGTTCTCATGGGATGAAATATATTCTTATGGCGATGGATTATGTGTCAAAATGGGTGGAAGCCATAGCACTTGCCAACAATGAAGGGAAGAGTGTCACCGCGTTCTTGAAAAAGAACATTTTCTCCAGATTTGGCACACCTAGGGCCATTATTAGTGATGGGGGATCCCACTTTTGCAACAAGTTGTTCAAAGGGCTATTGGAGAAATATGGGGTTCGCCACAATGTATCCACTCTGTACCATCCACAAACTAGTAGGCAAGTTGAGGTCTCTAACAGATAAATCAAGCAGATCTTGTCGAAAATGGTGAATGCTAATAGAACGGATTGGTCAAGGAGGCTTGATGATGTTCTTTGGGCTTACCGGACTGCATATAAGACCCCCATAGGTATGTATCCATACCAACTTGTATATGGGAAGGTTTGTCACTTGCCAGTTGAGTTAGAGCACAAGGCCATGTGGGCGATAAAGAAGCTGAAGATGGATTGGCATGAAGCAGTGGAACAGAGACTTAACGGGTTGAATGAGCTTGATGAGTTTCGCCTAAAAGCATATGAAAGTTCAGCCATCTACAAAGAGAAGATGAAAAAGTTCCATGACCAAAATATTGAGAAACGAAAATTTGCGGTTGGGGACTTGGTGCTTCTACTCAACTCTAGGCTACGCTTGTTTCCGGGCAAACTCAAGTCCAAGTGGACTGGGCCATTCCTTATTACTAAGGTATTATCTCATGGAGTGTTTGAGTTAGAAAACAAAGAGGGTGCAAGGTTCACCGTCAATGGGCAAAGAATCAAGATCCACCTAGGGCATGCGGAGAGTGTTCATGAAGTGGTTGAGGCATATCACCTTGATGAAGTCTGAGTAATCAAGGATCCTGCGTCGTGCCGCGACATTAAATCAAGCGCTTCTTGGGAGGCAACCCAAGGTGTATCCTCTAGCCAACAATAGTTTTTTTTTCTTTTCTTTTTAGGAATATTCGCATTCTCTTGTTTCGTTTTTGTTTTATTCACAATCATGTGTTATTTTCTTAGTGCGTTGGCTAGAGAGTAGTTTAGGGTCCGTGTCTCAAAAGTGTCCAGAAAATAAACAAAAAGAATGGCTTAATGGGTGCTCAATGTGCAGGGACCAAATCACAAGAATTCTGCAGAAATTGGTCTGGTGCATAGATCTACGGACCAATCGACGGGTCGTCGTTCAATCGACGGACCGTTGATAGTGTCCGTAAATCCCAGGTATGTCTTAAATTTTTGTCCAAGTCTGAGTACAATCGACGGTCCCGTCGACTGACTTACGGATCATCGACGGGGTATCGTCAGTTCACAAAAACCAGTGACCCGACCCGACCGGCTATTATAAAAAAATAACTATTCAGTTACCCTCCCACATCTTTACAAATTCCCTCCCCTTATTCCCTTACTTCCTCATTAACTCCCACAATCACTTTCTTCCATTTTCATCAAAATCCCAAACTTCCCAAACTCCCAGAAATCCCAAAACCCTAACCTCCCTAGTTTCTCCACCAACTCCATTGTTTCTCCGGTCGGTGTTCGAAGATGGCACGTAGGTTGGTTGTTGCAAAAATCACCCACTCATTCACTCTACTGCAGTTTATAGGTATGTCTTTTCCCTTTGCTTAATGAATTCTCGTTCATTTGCTTTTGGATTCAAAGATCTTGTATGTGGGTCTTGACTTAGGGACAAATTTGCATGTTACACTTGTTAAAATTGAGTTTTATGTCCCTTAAAATGATAGAAAGTGAATTGGTTGGGGGTGGAATCTGTGAAAATTCAATATGTTTGTTGTTTTATGACTTAGGGCTTAATAGTCTCGTAGTATCCATGATCTAAATTTGCAAAATCGAAGCCCTAAGGATGACGAATTAGTCCTCTAACTTGTACTTTGTGTTGGGGTAACTTGTGATGTGCTTGAAATTGTCCATATGTGGGGTTAAAACCAAGTCCTAAAACCCTGTCTGTGACCAACAGAGCGAGACCCCGTCTACGGACCATTGGTTGATCGATGGACCGTCGATGGGGTCCGTCGATGGCTAAACTCTGAATCTGCTCAACTTTGGAACGACGAAAGTGGACTATGGTCCATCGATTGATCGATGGGCCATTCTGCACGTCAGTCATTTCCAACTGAAACCTTGATTTCTGAACAATTCTGAATTATTCTAACTATCAGACGATGGAAGTGGACTACGGTTCATTGATTGATCGATGGGCCATTCTGCACGTCCGTCTTTTCTAACTAAGAGTTTTGTGGAATATAGAGTTCTAAATTTTGCTAAGTGTCCACCGACGGACATAATTGACGGACCGTCGATAGTGACCGTCTTCTAATTCTTCAATTCTGCAATGACCTGTGTCTTGTGTTTCCAAATTATGTCTTGATTATGTTGCTTGTGTATATTGATTACAATGATACTAACATGGTGCTTTGCAGGTACTTATGGACCCAAAACCAGACATCGTCTATTCTAGGGGGAGGTCCAAGTCTGTGGCTCCTTCCCGATGGTTGATTGGAATGTCGGATGACGAGCGGGACCCAAAATATGTGTCCCTAGGGACCCAGACCCCGACACCAGCTGCTAGAGACACTCGGAGCACACCCAAGAAGGTGGCGTCCGGCGTAGTCTCTGCCTCCCAGTCTGATGAGGAGCGTACACTGACCGGCACACCGTGCCTTGGGTTCTGAGGGAGAGTCTGGCTCCGAAGAGGTTTCCAATTCAGAGTTGGCCCACTCTACTAGGTCGAATGAGGCCATTGCCTCTGGTTCTGGATCACAGGGAGCCACCCTCCCCGATGTACCTGCCCACCATGCCTCGTCTGATGAGGCCAAGAGTTTGGAGTCTACCCTGGCACCCCAGCATGAGGTCCTTGCACCGGTTTTTGATGAGCCAAACCGATGGTGCGTATATGGCCAGTACCAGGTCTACAGGGATGCTAAGATGTTGAATAATAAGGGGGTGATGACTCGATTATTGACAATCGAGCGACGTGTTCTTAAAGGTAGCCTGCACACAGTCCCTGAGGTGCATGAATTATTTACCTGCCACAGGCTCGAGTGGATGGCGAGGAGTGTGGGGTCCTACAGTGAGGAGACGGTGCGAGAGTTCTACACATCATACGCGGAGACTCTCCGAGGTTCTTTGGACAGGCGGTCGTAGCCCTCCAAACACGACCCACTCACAGAGGTTGTGGTTAAAAGCTGTCGGGGGGACATTTCTCCCACCACCATCCGCCGTTTTATGTACGACATGACTACAGAGGCTGCATGGGTTCCTCACCCCAGAGTTCGACTATAGGTAGGCCGTGGTCAAGAGTGGCCAGTTTCAGTGGAGCATAGATCAGAGAGAGTCCACCAAGTGGTGGATTGCACAACAGCTCTCCATTGACTGTGAGGGAGCAGACTGGGTGTTGAACCCCAGAGGCCTTATCAAGAAGGCCAACCTCACTTTTGCAGCCAAGTTCGTCTGATTGTTAGTCCGACACCGCCGCCAACAATATACTTACTTGGGATAGAGCAGTCTTGGTAGCAGCACTGGTAGCCAGGTTGGAGATTGACTTCGCGAAGTTGTTGATATTGGTTATACATGAGAGGAATTTTAAGGCCTCTACTATTTACCCATTCGCGTGCATGATTTTTCAGCTGTGCAGGGATGCTGGAGTGCCCATTTGGCATTGTGATGTCATCCGTACTCCTACCGGGACAGTGGATATCGGTCTTATCAGGGATGAGGCCAATGTAGCGGCCCCACGATGTGGACCTAGAGTTGAGTTGAAGCCGCTGAGTGAGAACTTAGCGGATACGGTGGGGTTAGACCAAGGAGCTGATCCTGCCACTTCAGAGCCGACTGACACTACCCCGGCCGAGTCTGCCCCTGGCACTAGTAGGGCACCTAGTTCCTCCCGGTCTACCCCACCGTCAGCAGCACTGGTCCCAATTGCTAGGGTCCAGAAGCTAGAGGCCCAGATGGCCACCTTGCTGCACCATATCCAGCCTTGGATGCATAAATCTATTGCCGAGGCTGAGGACCGGATTAAAAATAAGGTGGATCAACAGAAAGAGATAAAGATTGAAGAAGTCCACCAGCGCCTAGATGCATTCGAGCTACGAGTTCTAGCACGCCCAGCCCCCACTATTGATCTGACTATTCTTCAGGAGGCTGTGGCGAGTCTGCGGGCTGATATGGACAGCATACTTGAGATGCGGGGACCCGAGCCTGAGACTGCACCAATTGAGACAGCAGAGGACACAATGCTTATTGCACTATTCACTGCTCCCACTGCACTACTGCCTGAGCCACGTGAGTATGCCAAGAGGCACCGTTCCAGCCGTACCACTGAGGGAGATGAGGCACGTGCTAGGAAAAAAGAGCGGACAGGTCTTGAGGTTGCGAGGAGAGCCTCGTTGATTGATGAGGAAGCCCGGCAGATGAGGGTTCTAGAGTTGGCTGCTGAGGCGTCTAGCTCCAAAGTGAAGGTTATTGAGAGAAGCACCACTGAGGGTGCGGATAATGCTGTGGGCACTACTGAGGGTGTCCCTACTGAGGGTGCGGGTTTTGGCAAACCGGACTCGCCTGCTTGTTGATCTTCGGCGCTATGTGCCTCAGGTTTTTTTCACCTACCACCTTGTCTATATATTTCTTATGCATTGGGGACAATTGCATGTTTTTTTTTTTGTTGGGGTGGGGTAAATGGAAAGTGAGTGATAGGGTGAAGTCTGAGTAGCCCAACTCACGATCCTCTCTTAGGGGTTTTTCTTGCATGTGTTCTTTTGCCCCCAAGAGACTGTTTACTTTACTGTTGAACCGGCATGTCGGAACTTGTACAAAGTATGAAAGTGAAATATGAAGCATGATAGCAAAACATGAATGATATCCCGTTCTAAAAGAATGCTTGCATGAATAGGTTTAATGAATGTTGAACATGTTGGCTCTAATCATGACATAGAGATGCACCACTGCATAGCCCTTAATCTAACACTCAAACTAGGTGTACGATAATCTGATAGGGTAAAGAGGTGTCAAGAGAGTGTGAGGAAATTTGATTGTTCAACTATTGGTACCTAGCTAGAACTTTCCCGGTTAGTCCTGCAAAAGGAATATGTGTTAGACATTTAGGAAAGGATCATAGGCCCTTCTTCAAATTAGCAAATATCTAGCCTAAAACAAAGAGAACCAAATGAAATTGTTATCCCTTTTTTATCCAAATATTTTGAGCTTATAATAGACCTTTGTTTTCTACACCAACACATCTTCTCTGGGTATAATGTGTTGGCCCTGGTCCCTCCTTGGACATGTGCACCTCAACTTAGGCCAAAAGCATAAGTTGAGGGTGGCTAATGCAGAAATTGACCTCGTCTTGGCCCTGACCCAAACTTGGGTATTGTGTACCTCGACTCATGGAAAAGACATAAGTTGAGGGTGTCTATTATAAGTGATGTCCAGAAAAGTGGGGATGAAAAGAGTAATGTGGAAAAGAAAAGAAACAGTGAACAAGAGAAGTGACTCAGTCAAAATTTTCAATTGAGTAAAGAAAAAGAATAAAAGAAAGAGAAAAAGAGTGTTGAAGAAAAGAAGTAAGAGTCACTTCCATAAAAGAGAAAAAAAGGAGAAAACAAGGCAAAGATTACAAGAAAAGTTGAAGTAGGGCATAATAGACAATGAAAGAGGTAGGACGCTTAGCCGTAATGTCGAGGAGGGCAACAAGTCACTAAAATGGACCCATATGTACCATACCTGACCCTGAGCCTACGTTACAAGACAAGAAAGTCCTATCGTGATCCTAAGAGTCTAATATGGTGAACTTAAGCAGTGAAAATAAGGGCAAGCCTATAGCGACAAGTACCAACTAGGTGTGAAGTTGTTTTGAGCGTGAGTGTTGAATAATGTTCCTTATACTCAAAGTTGAAATCACTGTGCGAAAAAGGAGGATATCTTTTGAAGTGAGGGTACTAGTTGCAATATGGGAAAGTTGGTACCTTGGTGAAAGATAAAAGAGTAGAGGTGTCGGTGCGTGGTGAGTCTGTGTCATGGTCTGATCCACATGAATGAGCTTAGTGAGCCTAAGAGTAAAAGCATTCACTAAAGCAATGAAAAAAGTCGGGATTGATAGCTATGTGATTGCGAAAGTTTAAAAGAGGATCCTTTTGTACAAAAGTGTTGTGGTGAGTCATAGTGCATCTCTTGAGGACAAACAACGAACTTAAGTTGAGGGTGTTGATGTACCGTGGTTTCACGGTACTTTCAATGCTTTTTCCTTAAGATTGATGTGTGTCTAGAGCCTTTTTGTAGTAAGTTTAATATGTTTTATCTTTGTTTTGCAGGAAAATAGTCCAAAACTAAAATGCAGAAGGCTGTAAAGAATCAGTGCAAAAGTGCCCACGAAGCCATCGACGGATCGTAGGTGATGACCGTCGATTGGAAGTTCAGGCATCTGGAAGCAACTCGGGGAATTCAGAGTAAGTGTGGGGCTATGGAAGGATCGACGGTCCGTCGGTTGATCGATGGGCCGTCCTGGAAAAACATCTATTTGATCAGAGAATGTCCGAGTACCCGAGGTTGAAGAAAAGCTAAGTATGGAACGACGAGAAGCATCGACGAATCGTAGGTGAACCGACAGACCGTGTTGTTGGTCCATCGATTGGATCAGAGAAGATTCAAAGTGAAGGCTGAAAAAAGATGCTAAGTATGGACCGACGGAGGCAGTCAACAGTCCGTCGTTTCATCGACGGACCATTTGTGGGGGTCGTCGATTGAAGCCGCGTTTTGGACAAACTTTTTTTATTTGAACTAATTTTAATTTAGGACTCTGTTTTCTTATAAATAGGGCGTCAAACCTCGTTTTTGGGGTTGGATTCTTTAACTATTTCATACTTTTGTTCTTGGAGGTTTGAATTTGCAACTTGGGCAATAATTCAAATTTTCGGATTTGGTTTTTTTAGATAATTGTGTGATTTCAAGTTGAATTTCTGGATTTTCTTCGAATTTGTCAAAGTAAGTTCATGATTTATTATTTATCAATTATGAATTGTGTTCTTCTAAGCATGGGTAACTAAATCCATAACTAGGGTTGTGGGAACCATGGGTGATTAACAAAATAAACCTAGCTAAATAACAATTCTCAAATAATTAATTGCATGCATCGATAATTCTTTCATTTAAAAGTCTTCTTAACGCGTGCACGCGTTAGAACTCGCCTTATTGCTACTTGCCGGACCAAGGGGGTAGTTAATAGAAAAAGAATGATCGACATAGATTTAGTGGATACTATCTAATAGGCTAGTTTCGATTGGTGAAAAGTAATAACTAAGCAAAACATCTAATATGATGCTTAATATGAAGTAAAGGTAAGGGTTAGTAACTTAGACACACCTAGCCGGACCAAAGTACGGGATGAAATTCTCTAAATGCCGGACCAAGGATTTAGAGATACATAACTTATCACTTTGCATGCAAAACATTAGGGAAGAATTTTTATATCTAGGATTATGACGTTATGAACCTATTGGGAACACTTACACCCTAGTTCTCTCAGAACTTGATAAACACTAAAGATTCACTCTTGCTACTTGTTTTACTTAGAAATAATTAAACACTTTTGTTTCACAAAACCCCCCTTTAATTACTTGTTTTCGGAAAGGACTTGACTAAATAGACCGAATTGTACATTGAAGTTAAGTCTAAACTATTTTACTCGTGGGATCGACCCCAACCTACTTGTTGGGTTCTTTACTTGATACGGCCGCTTATACTTCTTTAAGGAAGTGTAATTTGAGCGTATCATATACTTGTATCAATTTATATTCTGAACCCTTCTACTTACCCTTTCGTCATTTGGATCCTCAAAATCAATAAAACACAATTTAACAAATCCCTCTGACGATTTACCAATCTTATGTGTCTTTAAAATGATTGAGTTGGCGAAAGTGTGTGACTTCACGCACCTTAAGGCGAGTGAATAACTTTTTCAAGTTAATTTATTTTAAAACTCAAATGACAGTATGGCCTATTATATTAAAAATCAAAATAAATGCAGAATATTTTCTTCAACATCTTGCCATGGCCCAGCTGGAAAGAAAACAAAGATCGACACGTAAAACAAAACAATAGACATAATCTTAAAAAAGGGAAAGAAAAAGAAGTGAAATTAACATATGAGCACATCGACATCTTGCCATGGCCGATCATTAAAAAAAAAAATTTTAAAAATAATAATTAAAAATTCATTTCTTCTTCCCCAAAGCTTAATTCATCAAAATGGAAGGGAATGTTTAACATGCCGATCTCAAATTTCAATCACTAGCTCAGCTTCCAGAAAATCCTTTGTTGTAAAATGTTGCTCTTTAATGGTGTTGTCATCCAGAGACTTGAAGGATTTGACACTTAGAGAAGGAAAATCATGTATTTTGCTTGAGGTCCATATCGCAACAAGCGCAAATAGCTTAAAATTGCTTCTCTCAGAGGATGTAAGAGCCAGCTCTTAGCATCCTCGGTCCCTTCTCCTGTAAGAGATGGGTAGAATCGGTTTGACGATTGGAGAAACATGAAGATCCTGAGCTGATTGAATGAGGGATTCTAAAAGTCGAGCTCACAATCAAGAGCAAACCTGCTTCTTCATTCTCGATCCCTCTCTCTGCATAGAACATGTTGGCCGAAATACTTAAGAGAACCAAATGTTGAAGAAAGTCGAAGCAAAAAAAATTATTTGTCCAGGTGATGTGGAACCCACAGCAAAACAAAATCAGCACAAGAACAATCGATCGATTTGGAATCAAAAAGAAAATGAGTATGATTATCAAATTTGTATAACGGATTTTTCTCAATGTCTAGTGGAGAGGAGAATAGAGTGGGTGAGGGTGTGTTGATGACGGTGAAGACGTTTTTTGGTCAAATCTAGTGGTGCGGTGACCTAGGTTTTTTTTTGTGGAGGTTGGAGGAGGAAAGAAAATAGTATTGGTGTGTAGAGGATATGAAGACGAGCAAGGAGAAAATATATGTCATGCCCCGAGTCTACACCCTAGACGTGGCTGGCACCCAATGACCATTGTTGGTCTTGCGCGAACCCTTGACCTAACTTACTTAACTCAGGGAAGACTTAAACACAAGAGATAACTCAAGAAATAACATTAAAATAGTACTTAGCCAAAATGGCAATCCAATGTATTTACAAGTGAAATGAAAGACCAAAGAAAACTAACATTGTCTGTTTATGAAGCCTCTAAAATAAAGATAGATGTTGGGACAGGACCCCTAATCATCCTAAGAACTAAATACTAAAGCAAATAACTAAAAGCTAAATATGCCCTCCGGGATGAAAGGAGGCTCACCAACTGACTCTGAGCTGCTCACTGGATCAACGGTACACCAGATTTTGATCCTAATTACCTATGTGTGAATCATGATAAGATGCAGGTCAACTGACATCAGTACATTGAATGTACGAGTATGTGAGTTGAAATACTAAACAACACTTAATCTTGAGCAGGAGTAAGAAGGAACACTTACCTTGGCTCTGCTCAACTCATGAATAACTAACTCATTTCAATATAAAGCAAATTTAAAATAAAATGCAATATAAAGAAAAGTTGTCTGAAACATGTTGTAAACTCTGAAAGTATACAAGATACAATAATGTCGCGCCCCATTTTCTCGCGAAAATGGGTTTTGTGCACGACCTAACAACTCTTTTGGGATTTTGAGCTTTTGGAGTCGCCACCTAACGAATTAAGGCGCGTTAGGGCACCTATCTAACCTAACTAAGTCTATGTAAGGTGAACGAGCCAGAGATCAGGGTAAGGGTTCAAATTACCTCGAGGGGAAGGTGTTAGGCATCCCTCAAGGTCCACAAATGTGGGTCCCGGCCGTATCTCGTGCAATTTATATGGGGGTTACAAGTAGCAATTAAGGTCACTTCATTTATCAGTTAATTAACTAGAATGCTTGCTAAGTGATACAAAAATAAAACAATTGAGACTATTTTATTATTTTGATTAATTAATTAAGAAAAAGGCTAGGTGATAACAAATATCAACAATTAAAATTATTTTTATTTAAATAATTAATTAAACATGCAAAGGCGAGGTGATAAGAATTTATTTAAAATTCCTGCATCCAGAGAAAAATCATAAATTCAAAAAGTAAGAGAGGGTCATACCTGTTCTTGTTTTGCCTTTGAAATCGCACTCCATTGTCATGATATTTTTGAGAATTTCTCAAAAATTTCTGCCCCAGTTTAGAGTATATAAGATATATTCTCACTTTGTTAGGTATTTTCATAAAAGTTTTGAGGTTTCCTCAAAAATTCTGCCCCAGTTTATTAATGGGGATTCTGTGATCCTGCTTCACTCAAAGAAAATTATTAGTTCCAAAGGAAAGCGATTGTTTTGTATTTGGACATTTGAGGCTCGACTTTGAATCCGAATGTCAATTATGTTCATCGTTGGTCAATAGCCTAGATGTGAATTGAAAATGATGTTTTGAATGAATATGGAAAAGAAGAAAAATTTATTTGATAGAGATCGGACCCATCAAAGGGTTGCCTACGTATCCAAAAAGGAAATCAGGTCAAACGTAGTTCAGAATTACAAGGAAAATGAAAGGAATGAGGAAGGCTTTGGGCATAAGGTCTGAGAACAATAAAGTCAATTTTGTTCATAAGAGTCTTGTCCTTATTAATTTCTCTGATGTGATTTACGCTTCCTTGTCAAGTGCCTAGCGTACATCTTTGTAGGATCTCCTTGAACGATGAATGCATTCGCCATAGAAGGATTGCAATTGTTGTCTTGTGGTCCTTGTTGCACTACAATTTTTCCTTTTTCAATCATATTCTGAATCTTATTTCTCAATGCTGCACATTCATCGGTGTCATGACCTTGAATGTTTGAATGATAGGCACAATTCTTGGATAGATCAAAGCTTGAAGAAAAGTGTTTAGGAATCCATCCGTTTCTTGGTCTTAAAAGTCCTTTAGCCCATAATCTCTGGAAAATGTCGGTCAAAGTTTCCTTTAAGGGAGTGAAGACACGAGGTTTCCTTATTTTATGTTGAGATACTTGCGGGTTTGAAGGCTCAAAAATAGCATGAATTTGCTCAATATTCCGACTTCTTTGTGGCGGAGGTACAGAGGTTGATGCATCTTCGTTCCTTTCATCTAATGAATTTTTCAGGACTTGAAGAGGAGTTTGTGTATCAGTAATTCTTCTAGACTGAATGCCATATTCTAACTCTTTTCCAATTCGAATTAGACTGTCGAAACTTTGAATACCAGCGAAGAACAGGGTTTTGTAGTATATACCCTCAAGTGACCGGATGAGAGTTTGGACCAACTCCTCTTCATGCGGTAAATGACGTATCTTGGAGGCTTCCATTCTCCACCGTATGACGTATTCCTCAAATGATTCATGACTTAATTTCTTTACTTTGAGCAAATTGAACATTGTAGGGTCAACCATCTTATTAAATTTGTATTGTTCCACAAAGTCTCGAGCCATGTCTTCCCATGCAAGCCATTTGTCAAAGTCTTGTTTGACGTACCAAGTGAAGGCTATTCCTGATAAGCTTTGAATAAATAACCTCATTAGGAGAGGTTCATTATTTTCTAAGCCAACTAGCCTGCTGCAAAAATCTTTAAGATGTGCCATTGGATCACCACGTCCGTCAAACATGTTGAATTTTGAAATTTTAAATCCCGATGGCAATTCAACTCCTGGGTGTAGACATAAATTTTTGTACCTCAGGTCATGAGCAGGTATTGAGTTTAGTCCTCCATTCACCTTTTTCTCCAAGTCATGCATTTTTCGCTGCAGTGCATCTAGCTCAGACTTCTCTATTTTGTCACCTATTCCCTCATATTGCAAACATCAAAGTTGAGGCGTGTTGGAGACTTTTGTTGAGAGAGGGTGTGAGCAGGAATAGGATGAGGAGAGAATGTCCAAAAGGTACTTTGTGTTGGACGAGAAGAGGGGTGATTTTTTCGAAGGTTGAACATATTTGTCATATTGTAGGTTCTTAGTCGAGCCAAAGTCCAAATACTAGACAACATTTAATCAAATAAGTAAATCAAACACAAATACGAGTTATTATATAATGATCCAAAGTTATAATTTTAAATGAATGACGCAATACCTTCAGAGTGGGACAATTATAACAGTTAAGAGAATAAGGTCACATAATTAATTCAAGCTATATTTTGTCAATTTGAAGTTTAGAGTCAAACAAAGCTTTTAACTCCATTTTTGACATGATGACTTGATTTAAAAAAGATTATCAAATTGACACATAATATGCATTTAGTCTAAAGACTGTTGGAGCCTTTAAACGATGGGTGACTACTAATAATGTGGATTGACACCAGGGGTCAAACCACCTAAGGTTTATGCAGCATGTATGACCTAACTAGGAATTCTAAGAGTTGGTTTGACACGGACTTTGAAAGGGATTCTATGCGAGAGGCTCGTGGTTTCACGGCAGTAAAACTATTCGTTACGTCCACACATATGCCGACTCTCTATAATGGGTATTTGAAGTGAATTGGAGTAGTTGTGAGAGGTGCAAAGGCACAACATCACGAGAACAAAATAAAAAAAAAAAGGAAGAGGGTCCCAATTGGGGGGAAGTATGAACGGAATGCCAGTTATCAAAGCAATAAGCATTTAGCATTTAGATTGGAAAGCAGGAACATATAGGAAGTTTATAAAGCAATAAATAAATAAATAAATAAATAAAGAAGCATAAATATGTAAAGGAAAACAAACATATACACATATTAAAAATCATGCAAATAATGAAAGAGGGTAAAACATGTAAGGAAACAAATAAGGGGAAAGGGTAAAGGTGAAACATGGTAATAAACAAATAAGGAAGAGGGAAAGGGGTGGAACATGAAAAAAAAGACGATAAATAAGGCAACAAAATAAGCTAAACATGGTAAGCACCTAACAAATGATGAAATAACCAAAATAGAGTAACCCCACATAAACAAGCATGAAACACGTAACGGTAAGAACCTAATATCCCCAACAGAGTTGCCATTCTGTCGCGCCCCATTTTCTCGCGAAAACGAGTTTTGTGCACGACCTAACAACTCTTTTGGGATTTTGAGCTTTTGGAGTCGCCACCTAACGAATTAAGGCGCGTTAGGGCACCTATCTAACCTAACTAAGTCTATCTAAGGTCAACGAGCCAGAGATCAGGGTAAGGGTTCAAATTACCTCGAGGGGAAGGTGTTAGTCATCCCTCAAGGTCCACAAATGTGGGTCCCGGGTGTATCTAATGCAATTTATGTGGGGGTTACAAGTAGCAATTAAGGTCACTTCATTTATCAGTTAATTAACTAGCATGCTTGCTAAGTGATACAAAAATAAAACAATTGAGACTATTTTATTATTTTGATTAATTAATTAAGAAAAAGGCTA
The DNA here is from genome assembly GCA_016801875.1 of Solanum sitiens. NCBI lineage: Eukaryota > Viridiplantae > Streptophyta > Magnoliopsida > Solanales > Solanaceae > Solanum > Solanum sitiens. Next base: position 64,201 of record JABWTJ010000422.1, read on the forward strand.
GGTGATAACAAATATCAACAATTAAAATTATTTTTATTTAAATAATTAATAAATATGCAAAGGCGAGGTGATAAGAATTTATTTAAAACAATTAGCTCATATTATTATTTTAGTTAATATTTAAGCATGCAACACTAAGATGCAACACTAAGTGATAAAATAAAACATATATTAAGCAATTAATAAGGAGATAAGCGAGAGGATAGAAAAGAGACAAATAAATGAGCAAACAATTTTATCTTTTATTTATTATTTTTTTATCTACCCCAAACAATATAATTTAAACAAAATAAATAAAGGGTTATAAGGGAGAGGAGAATCTAAGAGACTTTTGGATCAGCACTCGACTTTTTTTTTTTTCCGATAGGCTGCCGTATAGGGACAGACAAAACCAATGTTTGTCTTTCAAGCCTGAGTCGATGTCATCATCTCCATAGGGCCAACTACCCCTACCCAACCACCGCATGCATTTCGTACCTAAAGGGTGCCTAATCGTCCCAACTTGATTGTCCAAGAGGCATTGGACTCTTAAAGGATGGATTTAGACAAAATAAAATATAAGGCCCTCCTAGACACCAAGTCAAACAAACAAGGCAAACAAGACGGTCATTTTAGCAATACAAGTCTCAATTTGGCCTCTAAAAATCAATTAAACATGCTTGCAAACAACACATAATTGTGAAAGGTTTTCATGCTAAAGTGTGTGACATAAGAGCATACAAAGTTATAGTAACAAATATTAATTATGAGGGCAAAAATTATAACATGGATGTAGATTTTAGTGTTGAATTGATTTTAAAGTGAACAATAATTAGTGACATAAAAATTTTTATTTTATTTCCAAGTATAGCAAAGGATGTGACGCACATATATTTAAAAATAGTAGCCAAATTAATTATTAAGGCAGAAAAATTATTTATAACAAAAAGACTTATTTGATCAAGGCAGAAAATTATTTTAGACTTTAATTGTTTAAGGCAAAAAAAAATATTTTTAAGGGCAGCAATGTTATTATTAATGCAAAAAATATTTTAATAAGTGACAATTTAAAACAGTGACAAATTTATATATCAATTAATAATGCTGAAAAATATTTTTTAAGCAGAAAAATAATTACAACAACAATTAAAAAATCAAATTATGATTAATACAAAAATATTTCTTAAGTCGTCATTTTATTAGATGCATGAAATAATTACTATCAACTTTAGATAAAAGTGGGGTTAATTATGATGCAGAAATATTAGCTATTTGCAGATTTTAGGGTAAACACATGCAGAAAATAAAGACAAAAACTTATTATTATTTACAATTGGCAGAAAATATTCATAAATATTCCCATTTTAGATATGCAAGCATTATTAAAATACCCCCTAAGAGCAGGATTTCTAGATGTTAAACATATTTACATAGATTCTATAGACATAAATGTTTATTCAATTGGATAACTTTGTACAAAATGCACACAAATTATTTAATGGCCAAGCGAATTAGAAAGAGATCTAGTCATGACAAAATCATAGAAATGCGAATTAACTCGAAATCATTAGTTAGACAAGATCAATCAAGTAGTTAAACAAAGATGATTTATTTTGTTTAATTCTTTTTAGTTAGATCTAAAGTCGTTTTATCAAACATATTAAAATCCTATAGGCATGCTTTTTAACACAAATAATAAAAAAAAGAATTTACGAATTTGCATATGATTCCCCCTCTCCTAGGCGATCCACAAATATATTTTATATATGAGAGCTTTAGAGTTATACAAATATTACAAAAATTCAAATAAATAAATAAGAAATATATAGCTTCAAATATATGAATTAAATAAAGTAATCTCTCTTCATAGCTAATCTTCAACTTGAACTTCAAGTTTGAAACATGTCAAAGCAATCAAGTAACTACACAAATAGGCATATTTATTTTAGACAAGATGAGACACATATGCAATTATTTAACAACTTATAAATATCAAAAGAAATAGAACAATGAGCTTACACCAATGTATGAATAGAAAAATAATGTAAATGCTAATTAAGAATACTAACCGGTTAAGCAGAGGAGGAATGGTAGCAATGAAAAAGAATTGATCCAACTTTTACTCTAACAAAGCAAAGTAGCCAAGTAGCACTTGAAAGTTGCCGGAAAGTTATTTTGTTTAAGAGTAGCAATAATATGAATAGTAAGAGAATGAGACAGTTAATAAAATGTGGTTCTTGTGTTAGGAGAGAATGAATGAATTAGTTTTGGATGAGAGGAGGGGGTATTGTTTATATAGTAGAAGAGGGGAGCATAATAAGGGAAATAGAATAAATTAAGGAGTCAATTAAATCACAATTTCCTTATTTTCAAGGAGAGCCAAAATCAGAAAATATTCTAATTATTTCAATACCAAAAATAAACTAGTAAGAATAAAAGTTAGGAAAATAATAATATTTTTCCTTAAATAAAGAAGAGCCAAAAATCATATTTTAAATCATTAGATTATTATTATTATTTTACCATATAAAAACAAGTAAGAAAATAATTTACAAATAGGAAAGAGACCAATAAATATTTTTTTATTTTTATTTTAAGAGAGCCAAATTTAAATATATTATTTTCCTAAAAAAAGCAAGTAAGACAAATATTCATCATATATTACAATTTAACAAAAAAAAAATAAGCGAAAATGGAAGGAAATATATGGGGTCCAATTGTTATAATATTTTCCTTATTCGAAAGAGCAACTAAATCCACAAAATTATTATAACATTTTTAGCTCAACCTAAAATAAAACAGCTAAGAATTCAATCAACTTTAATAAAGGTATATACAATCAATTAACAATAATAAATAAAGCAGTAACACCAAATTTACTTTGCCCAGAGCAAAAAATCTGCACATACAAATTAACTTAGCATGAATTAACCAGCCAAATCAAAATTCATATTAAAGAAAAGACTAAATCAAACAATAATATTTTTTATCAAATTAACAAGTACGGGCATATCATATTAATATTAATGACATGTACAAATCCGGGTTAACCGTAATCAATTAACAATCTCAGTGTTAATATTAGCAGTAGCACATGTAACATTAGAGGAAATTAGCAAGTAAAAAAAATGAATATCACAATATACTATGAGTTAGCAACTCCATCACTATGACAGAGCTAATCAATGGAAACATGCTAACCAATCAACAGTGAATATTAACAAGTTTTAAAGGGAAAAAATAAAAATAAAAAAAGAAATCATCAGATCAATAGCATTAAGAAAAAGGATATGCACCTTGAACAAAGAATTTCCACATAGATATAATTTTTCCTAAGAATTAACATGTAATAACCTCCAACAGTAGACAGTGATGGGAAAAAAAAAATTAACTTAGACTTACCTTGGACGGATCTGAACAGATCCGCCTCTTAACAAACACGAAATTTGAAAATTCGAACAAAGCCTCGCCGGAGCTTGTTGCTGCTTCATCAGAAAAAGGTGGGGCGAATGGCCTGTTGTCTTGTTCGTCTCTGCCGGAGCCGCTGTCGCCAGTGGCTGCTATCCGGTGGGATGCTGTTGGACCTGCAAAAACGAAGAAGAGAAGAGGGGTAAGGAGAAGAGAAGAGGGAGGCGGAGAGAGAGGGAGAAAGAGGAATAGGAGAAACGACGGGAAAGGGGAGACGAAGGGAGGGCGGCTGCTGCTTGAGAGAGGAGACTTTACCGGAAAGAATGGGGGAGAGAGAGAAAGAGGGGCGGCTGGAGAGATAGGGGAGAAGAAGATGAGTTAGAATTTTAGGTTTTGGGGTCTTTTGGTGTTAAAGAAAGATATAGGAAAGGTTGATCTCAACCGTTAGATTAGATAGAGATGGAGGGTTAGGAGTCGATCTAGGATTTAATTAATTAAATGGATGGATGAGATTAAAAGATGAAGTTTTAAAATCAAATGGAAAGGATAAAATTGAAATAAATATTGGCTAGAATTGAAATGAAAATGTGGTTATGATTGAAATAAAATTTGAATTGGAAGGGCTAGAATTAAAAGAAATTAAAATAAAATAGGCTAGGATTTAAATAATTTTGAGGAAAATTTAGGAATTACTAGTTAATTAAAATACTACATATATTAAAATATTTTTTATATAATTGAAAATCACTTAAAATATTTTAATAAGTTTACAATAATTTTATTAAGTAAACATACTAGAATATATAATTTTCAAGCAAAATCGACTAAAATTCTAAACTTTAAATATTTTTTAAAATATGTATTTAATCGAATAGTATTCCTAAAAATGATTAAAGGTCGGTCAAAATTGGGTGTCAACAAATAAACTTTAGTATGTATGTAAAAATACAAGTAAATTGATATATATATGAATACAATAACTTCTGTGGGAGTTTCTCTAACCGACAACCATCACTTAAGAGTTATAGTGATGATACAACGATCTACCTCACGCTGTCGGTGCATCCTATACCCGGCCAAAGGTATAAGACCTGAACTGTCTAATGGATCCACTAGTCTACTGTGAAAAGGGTTCATCTAAAAAGTATGAACAGTTTCTACCCATGGTGGCTACATGGTTTATGGGGGCTGTGAGTTGTCTGAACTCTCCCCCATATCGGTGCTCAATACTACTCCCAAAAATATGTTGACTCTTATGTTTTAAAAAAACATGTTGATTCTGTGGTTTTGAGATTAGTGCTCAAAATACTTAGTTCAAGGCTATCTTGGAAACCATAGTTTCCCTGCTTGCTTCTTTTAGAAAGTTGTAGTTCTATTCTGAAAACTAGCCCTAAGGCTCCTTGGAAATCAAAGTTTCCTTACTAGTTTAAATGTTAAAACATTTTAAGTCTCTTTGGGAATACTTAGTCCTCATATACCTTTGAAGAAAAGAACTTCAACTTAACTCTTTACTTAGCTTGAAACTTGAGTCTTAAAACAAAGTCAAAATAAATAAGACTCTTGAAAACCTTTAAGAATTTTACTTTGACTTACATCTTAGCTTTAGACTTGACTCCTTAACTTATTTGACTTTGATCTTAAATTTCCTTGAATTGGATTATGGGTGTAAGGCTCATGATCTCATGTTTATGGATGATTTCATGATGTTTAGATATACCTTAGAGTGTTGGAATCAACTAAGAAATGTGGTTACATCACTTAGGAACTACTACGAAAAGATTGGGAAAGAATGGGGTCTCCAGTAAACCTGACGCTTCAAGAGGCGCGAGGCGCTGAAGCCTGACGGACAGAAACTGTCGTGAGGTGCTCTGGCTGGCGCGGCGCGCCAGATCCTGTCAGACAGAGTCTATCTTGTGGGGCTCTGGCTGGTGCGGCGCTCCAGGGCCTGACAGACGGGCGTTCCGACTTTTCTTCTCTGTTTTTCATCTCTAAACCCTCTAAACTTCCATGAGTCATTCCTCAAATACTTATGATCATTAATACCCTCAATATCCAATAGATTCGACTCGAAAAATATCTCGGAAACACGAATTAAATCAACTAAAGGCATGGTACAATTCAACCAACAAGAATTCAACCATTTTTCTTTAAGAACTTCAATTTTCCTCAATCAATTTCCTCAATCAATTTATTCAAAACTCTTTAAAATAAGCAAGTTGGTGTGTGAGTGAACTAACCTAACAGAGAAATATCTCACATACCTTAATAGGGATCACCCCTGACGAATTCCACAAGAATCCTTGGCGTTTCTTCGCGAAATCTTGATCTTTCTCCCTTCTTCTTCTTCTCTTCTCTTTTCTCTCAAGCCCTAAGCGTGAATAACTTTTCTAAAACTGACTTAAGGCTATTTTTACTTCTAATAGAAAAGACTAATTTACCCTTACAAAAATTCGGATTGGAACTTCCTCAATCCAACAGCCCAAATTCCGAAAGGCATGTCTCCCTCATACAACATCAGAATCGAGCAAAATCGGCGACGTTGGAAAGATCTTCCCAAGGAATTTACAACCATACGAAGAACTGACTCTAACTCATCCTGAGCTAGAAGTAATGGCCGTTTGAAAATGACCAATACTCACTTTTTAAACTTAAGAAAATTTCCAGATTTTTCCCTTTCTTTCCAAAAGTGATTTTTTTTTCTTCTTAGTTTATTCCTAGATATTTTGAGTTACGCGATGTTACAGTATATGTGATTTCACCGACAAAAATGGCGACGTCGGCGGCAATGGCTTTCTCCGGTTGATTTTGGTCGTGAAAATTTTGAATTAATGGATTTCACTTTTTAAAATGCCAAAAATAAATTAAGATGTTATTATTTTACATTTTATTAAATAACTTTGGTTATTAATTTTAAAAATAATTATGAAATAATTATGATGTGACATTAATATAGCTGACGTGGATATGACATGTCAATTATATAATTGAGAGTGAGCTACACACATGGTTGGAGGGGCTTAAAAGTCTCATTTTAATTGAGTTTAAGAGTCCAGATGACAAACTGATAAACTAGAAGGGTTCAAATTACAAACTGATACAAGTATAAGGGTCTACCAAACCATTTCGCTTTTTTAATATAAATGATCAACTTAATATTTTGATCTTTCAATATCTGTAATGTTAAATAATTTTTTTAGTTAAATTGAATTAGATCAACTTAAAATCTTAATTGATAGCTTAGACCGAAAGGCATTACAGTACTAATTAATTGATAGCTAGCTTAGACTAAAAGTTTCTTTCTTCGTTCTAATCTATATGACATTGTTTTCACTTTTTTTTAAAAAAAATCAATTTGATTAATTATTAAAGTAAATTTAAATTAAATTGATCAACTTAATATGTTTTAAATTAAAATATATGTATTAAAAACTAAAATAAAGTACTCTAAATTAAAATTATTCTTATATCAATATGATGAGATCATACATTTTAAAATAGGGAAAAGAGTCTAAAAAATAATCTAAATTTGACCGAAATTGTTGTAATGATATCAAACTCTATGGAGTACCTTTTACCCCTGCACTATTTAATAGTGTATTTTAAAGGTATATATGTACCCACGTGGACACGTTACTATTTATAATGATGCAATTTTTATGATGTCTACGTGGAAACATATATACCTTTAAAATATACTATTAAATAGTGTATAGAGGTAAGATGTCATTTCTAAAATTTGATATTGTAACAATAATTTCGATCAAAATCGAATATATTTCATATCTTTTTCCCTTTAAATCATTACTTGAAGTTTTCACTGTTTAAATCAGAAAAAAAATAAAAAAAATAGGGACAAATACTTCTATAGCAAAGCAAGAACGACATAGATAAAGCATAAAGGGAAAGTATATAATAATCATAGCCTAGACGACAACAAGGAAAGAGATTAACCAATAAGGGGAGGAAAACTCAAATTATTTCTATCATCCAAGTATAAAGAAAGCAAAAACAGAAAGAAAACCATGGCCAACAAGCATCATATATAGGGACTTAAAAATTTGTCATAATACGTAAATAAATATGGCTTTTAAATTGATCTCAGTTGGTATCTATATTCATTAATTTTGGGTATAAGTAGACACTTAAATTTATATATAGTTGAATAAGTAGACACACACGTCCTACATGACATAATACACGTAAAACATCATATCGAACGCTAATTACTATGTAGAATGCATGTGTTTACTTGTTTTGTGTACAAATTTAAGTAACTATATGTGCATATCCAAGTTGAAGAACATAAATATTAGATAAGGCTAATTAAGTTAAAGCACATGCACATTTATGTCTGTACTATTCATTTTGAGATGAACTACTACAAGGTTCATCGTCATCAAGTTGACGTTCTTTAAAAGGATAATTAGGACCATTTAATTTGTAGTATGGCTAAAACAGGAAAGAATCATCATTTCTCGTTAATCTAAACAAAATGTTGAGTCCTAATATCATATTTGATCTTGATTTTATTATGTTATCAATATTTGTAATTACTCTATACTTTTATAGTAATAACATATTTCAGTTTAATTCTATAAGCTAAGTAGGGTCTAGAATGTGTAGGATGTACGAATATCTTATATCACTTATTTTTACGTGGAAATACAATTTCAAATAATTCTCGGCTCAAATGATCAAGTACCTGATGCAGGATTGTAAGAAAAGGACACCAAAGCAGCAAGATACAAAATAGATAAAACAATAAATGTATGTATATTAATACGCTTCGAAGAATAAAAAATTATGTGATAACTAAATTAAAAGGGCAAGAGGGGACGAGGGAGCTAGCCCACACTCCCTCCCACAAAGAATGCGACAATATTCACATATCCTTATGTTGAACCTTCATACCATTCCATTTAAAGTCATATTCATAAGAAGTTAAAATTATGACATGTCTTGTCAAATAGCATATTGTTCACATGAAGTCATGAACAATTGTACATATTAGTAACTACATTTGGGGAATTATCGTGATTAATTCTTTTTAATAATACAGTGGCCTAACTTAATATTTGTAATGTTAATTTAATTTTCTTTTAGTTAAATTAAATAAGATCAACTTAAAATCTTAATTGATAGCTTAGACCGAAAGGCATTACAGTACTTAATTAATAATTATCTTTGACCGAAAGTTTCTTTTTTCTATCTAATTTATATGATATTTTTTCACTTTCTTTTAATCAATTTGATTAATTATTAGAGTAAAATTGGATTAAATTGATCGACTTAATATTTTTTAATAAATATTTATGTATTAAAAACTAAAATAAAGTACTCTAAATTAAAATTATTTTTATATCAATATGATCAGATAATACATTTTAAATTAGGGAAAAGGGTCTGAAAAATATAATTTTGGCCGAAATTGTTGTTATGATACCAAATTTTATGGAGGACCATTTACCCCTCTACACTATTTAATAGTGTATTTTAAAGTTATATATGTACCCACGTGGACACGTTACTATTTATAATGATGCAATTTTTATGATTTCTACGTGGACACATATATATACCTTTAAAATACGAGTCTTTGACCAAAATAATCTATTATTTCATTCAATTCACCAAAATAATATGAAACTTTGAAATTTTACAAAACTAGTATAAACGTTGTTGGTAGTAACGTATTAGGCTATATTTCATTTTCAAAACATAAACGGATTAAAAATATTTGGTAGACGGCGTTTAAGAAGCATTACGTTATTGACAATAACATTTTAGGCTTAAGACGTTACCGTCAGTAACGTGTCTCTGTAAATCTGCCACTTTTGAATCTTTGTAAATTTTAAAGGGAAAACGTCACTAAGTTTTGAAGGGAAAACGTTACTCTTAGTGACGATTCTGTCAAACAAAATCACAAGTCTGCCACCTGAGAATCTTTGTACAAAATTTGACGTCGAAGACGTTACTGGGAGTCACGTTTTACATATAAAACGTTACTTGGAGTAACGATTATATCAAATCAAATCACAGGTCTGCCACCTGAGAATCTTTGTACAAAATGTGACGTTAAATCGTTATTATGAGTCACGTTTTAAGACTAAAATGTTACCATGAGTAACGATTCTATCATGATTTGATCTTCCAATAAAACGTTATTGTATGTTACGTTTTAACTTTAAAATAAACTCTAAAGTGTTGGCCACATAACATTATAAGAAATGGTTGTGTATAATGTTTAGCACATTCAAATAATGTTCTACAAAGCTTCTGCTTATATGCCCTATTGTTGAATCAATACTCACAAAAATTCAATAGGTATGGCTTGTCAATATATTGTAATGTAGTTATAATATATTTTTAATAACTATAATGCATCTTATTTTTGTGTGTAGGATTTTTTGATGGCTAATTTTGAAGATAACGTGATGATTGCTTTCTATTGGGGCGGTGAGATAATCACTGAAATGAACGGATTTCGATATAACGAATGTGCCAGAATGATTGTTAGCATGTCTGATACAAGTATGCCAAGGTCGCACTCCCCCAACTATAAGATCCAATTTTATCGATGTTTTCGAGCATAGGCAGGTACATAAGCTTCAAAATAACCACCAGATGTATCCGCCATCATCATACCTGCAATCATCCAGAACATGTAACATCTTGCCTTCTGATTGACCATCTCTTGTGTTGCCATGTTCGGCAACTGTGGCTGGCTTAACATGTGTGAATTAAATGCAACGACCTTGATGGAATTTATTTTGAAGTCTTCACGAGAAGTAACAAAACCTAATAATCTTTGACAAATGTTTTGCCAATCCCCTATGGTCCTTATCATTTAATTACCAAGTACTGGATCACCATTCACAGGTAATCCATACAACACCTCTACGTCCTACAAGGTAATTGTTGCTTCACCTGTTCTAAAGTGAAAAGTATGAGTTTCGGGACGCCACCGCTCAACTAGTGCAGTGATCAAACTACGGTCAATAGCAGGCCGATTAGATTTGTAAACACCATATAATCCATATAATCTAATTACTTCAAGAACTCGTGGATGGATAGGATATTTCTCTATGAGCTTCCAAAAATTTCCATCTTCTCTCCTCGTATTAAGAATCATATTAACATTTCCTTCCCATATATCTTGTGATCTATGAGTAAGTTGTCCCATTAATACATTTGATTCCAATGGACCGGGATCCAACTTGTATTCACTATTATTAGCCATAAAAAATACCTATGAAATACACATGAAAGTAAACTTAAATGTTAGCCTGAGTTATTATGTAATTTTTTCATGGAGACACACTTCAAAAGTGATATAAAGTTATGAAATCACAGTTAAAAGTTTTAAGGTCATTCTGTTTAATCTAGAAGTGTGTTGATATAAGACAAACCATCTTAGACTACACTAAGCAACAATAGAACTCGAGTATAATATTTTTTTTTGATATATGTTAAGAATCGAAATTTGCATAGAATTGTTTGAAGAGACGAGGCAAATTTGAGGAATTACAGAGAAGAATATAGATTATCATTATTAGAGAGTTTCATTGTATGTTTACATCTGTACAATAGGCTATTTAAATGACTAAAGTGCTAATTACAATAGTCAAAGCTAACCAACTAATGAGCTATGCAATTTAGGCTAACAAATTAATTATGTTATGTAACTAACTAACAAACATATACTAATCTAAAAGGCAATGTAACAATGACTATAGCTCTTCTCTTCAATGCACTGCTACGCAATTTATCAATTCCTCAACAATATACAATTGTTACAACTTTAAATAACAATTCTGAGTTCAGTGGCCATGAAAGGAATCGTTAAATCGAACTAAACAAAACAAGTAACCACATAACAACTTATTTTGGAATCCAATTTCATGAGTTGGTTGGCTGGTTCTTCAATTTATACAAGATAAATTCTTACTTACGATTCAATTCAATTCCTTCGTAAAGAAAAACAAACCTTAAGCAAATAATTACCTCTCGAAATACTTATGGCGCTGAAATATCGTGAATCTCCTTTTTCGGAAACACTAACGACGAGAATCGAACCAGCGGCGTGCATATGCTCTCTTAGCGAGGGAAAGAAAGGGAAAGAAATATGAAATTGGGTTTAGGGTATAAGGTGGGGGAAGTACGGCTAATGGGTAAATTGGATTTAAGATAGAAGGATCAAAACAGGGTTTTTAGTATAATAATTCTAAAACGTTACCATATGTAACGTATTTTGAAACTCTAAAGCGTTACTTGCAGTAACGTATTTCAACTTAAACTCTAAAACGTTACTTGTAGTAACGTATTCCAATTTTAACGCCGTCCCCATTTTGGTCCGTTTCTTGGCAGATTAAAACATGGCCTAATACGTTACTATCAATAACGTTTATACTAGTTTTGTAAAATTTTAAAAAAATATATTACTGTCGTAAATTGATTTAGAGTAAAATTGGATTAAATTGATCGACTTAATATTTTTTAAATAAATATTTATGTATTAAAAACTAAAATAAAGTACTCTAAATTAAAATTATTTTTATATCAATATGATCAGATAATACATTTTAAATTAGGGAAAAGGGTCTGAAAAATATAATTTTGGCCGAAATTGTTGTTATGATACCAAATTTTATGGAGGACCATTTACCCCTCTACACTATTTAATAGTGTATTTTAAAGTTATATATGTACCCACGTGGACACGTTACTATTTATAATGATGCAATTTTTATGATTTCTACGTGGACACATATATATACCTTTAAAATACACTATTAAATAGTGCAGAGGAGTAAGAGGTCATTCCTAAGTTCGATATTATTACAACAATTTCGATCAAAATTCAAATATATTTCATATCCTTTTTCCTTTGAATCATTAGTTAAAGTTTTCATTGTTTAAATCTGAAAAAAACAAACACAAATAAGGACAGCAAAGCAAGAACGACATAGATAAAGCATAAAGAGCAGATATATAATAATCATAGCCTAGACCACAACCAGGAAAGAGATTAACCAATAAGGGGAGGAAAACTCAAATTATTTACATCATCCAAATATAAAGAAAGCAAAAACAGAAAGAAAACCATGGCCAGCAAGCATAATATATAGGGGACTTTATAAAATTGTCGTAATACATATATATAAATATGTCTTTTAATTTGACCTCAGTTGGTATTTATATTCTTCAACTTTGGATATGTATAAGTAGATACTTAAACTTATATACAGTTGAACAAGTAGACACATGCGTTCTACATGACATAATACACTAGGACGCCATATAGGACGTTAATTTCCATGTAGAACGCATGTGTTTACTTGTTTTATGTACAACTTTAAGTATCTATTTGTGCATACCGAAAGCTAAGGAACATGAATATCAGATAAGGCTAATTAAGTTAAAGCACATGCACATTTATGTTTATTCTATTCATTTTGAGATGAACCACTACAAGGTTCATCATCATCAAGTTGAAGTTCTTTCAAAGGATAATTAGGACCATTCATGAGGTGCATGTTAGTAACTATTTGACGAAGTCCAGCAGTTTCTTCTTTGAGTTGAGCATTTTCTTCAAGTGCTTGGTCATGGATTTTTGAGACGTGATTAAGTTAGTTCAGGAGTAAGGTGATTCTCGTTCCGCAGGCAATTTACCTGTAATGAGGCGAATTCAAGATTTAACCTTTATATATTTATAATTCTTTGTAAATATGAGAAATGTCAAAACAAGGAGTAGCTTCCAAATATTGAAGGGTGTCAATATTTTTGACACAAACTAAAAAGTAATGAGTACAATAAATTAAATATTAATTTGTATGGAGAAATCAACTTAATATATATAAATACTTTATTCGAAAGCTAGTATTCTTTTCATTTTTTTCCTTTCATTTATTAGCTCATCAATTTCATCACACGTTGAATTGTTAGTGTTGAAATAAGTTGATTGTGAATTGAGTTGTTGAATTGGAGGACCAATTTGAAGGTGATATAAGGGACAAGGGATTCTATTAATGGATTGATCATGAAATGTTGGTGTGTAATTATATTGAGGAAGATTATAATATAATTCTGTGACATTAGTGGATTGCATGATTTAAAAGTATTATTTGAGTTTGCAAGGACAATGTGTAGTGAATTATAGGTGTAATTAGTGTGTGAGACAAAAGTTGTTTGTACTTGAAAGGTGAATGGCAAAGTTATAGTAGGAAGGAGGCATTTTATAGGCTGGGAAAAGGGTAGATGGCCCCATTTTCACGTTGAACATTTGCATGTAGGACTAAGTGTCCATTTCGATTCATTTATTTTAGGTGCTTTTAAATTAAAATAGTTTTTAAGCAAATTTGAAGTGTTTGGGTAAAGTTAAATGTGCTTATAAGGACTTATTTTAGCAAAAATAGCAAAAATAAGTCAAAAGTCATAAGTTAGAAATCATAACTTATGACTTTTGGCATATAAGTCATAAACCAAAAGTCAATCCAAAAAGGCCCTAAGAGCCCTTTCGGATTGGCTTAAAAGTTGATCAAATCTACTATTAAGTCAGATTTTGACTTCTAAAGTATTTGGCAAATATTAAACATAACTTAAAATAAGTCAAAAATGACTTAAAATAAGTTACAAAGTGTTTGGCAAAGTAAAAATGACTTAAAATAAGTCAAAAATTGAAATACCTCGACTTTTGTAGAACAGGTCCGAGTCAAATAGCAATGATTCGAATGACTTAAAATAAGTCAGAAATCAAAAGTAGATCTCCTCCTACTTTTTTTTTACTTCAAAATCATTTCAGTTTGACTTTTTACTTTTAACTTAAAAGCTATTTTTTTAAGTCAATTCAAACGGGCTCTCATACATATTGACTACACCTATACAAGTACACTGGTAAAATAACACTTTGAATCAATTAGTAAAAATATTCATCAATTTTGAAAAAAAAATGGTGAAATAGACACATCAGAAAATGAAGTTTAAAAGTTGTCAATTTTAGTACAAAAATATTTTTAAAATACTGCAAAATAGTTCCCATCTTCAAATTAGTTTTAATTATCTTATTTAGAAATTAAAAATCAATCTCTTCCCTCCAATACTTTACTTGCGATTATCGACTACCCTCTATGTTGACGATGGACTGAAGATAAGTACATCATAAATTGATCCATGTCAATTGTTGACAAATATGTTTTCTACTCAACTAGTAAATTATTTGTCAATAATCGGCCACTTGGTAAATAAAGGCTAGACTACTTTTTAGGTAAAAAAAAATGTAATTGATTAATTAATTAAACATGAAAATAATCAGTTATATTGCATGAGAGCATCTATCAATTGGATACATGATCTGATGAGTTTTGAGAACAAGTAATAATGGTCCTTAAAGTACTATTATTTGACTAAAAAGCAATAAGTTATTTATAATAAGGGACTTAATTGACACGATACGTGACTATTCCCTAGTTGTGATACGGTACTTAGAGCTACAAGTGACCGCAAGTTAACTTCATGATTTGACATGATACTAAGATAAACATGAAATAACTAAAGATAACTGAAACTTAGTGAAAACTAAAACTGAATAGTCATAAAAGAAATAGACACACATCTGTTTTATAAAATTGAATCTAAGTTGACTCCTTGAAAGCCTCTACTAAAACGAGTTGCTAGGACAAGTCCCTACCTAATTACTTCAACTTTCTGAAAACTGAAAGAAAGCCTAATTGAAATAGTTAAAGCTAAGGGTCGTCCTCAAAGGATGAGGACTTACCAAATACTTCTGCTATGTTGGCTGAAATTGATATTAATCACGTCTTGAGCTTTAAATATCTGAGGCCATATTATCAAATGATATATGCAGAATGTATTCAGTCAATACTTTGAATGTACTAATTATGTAAGCAAAACATGATAAACATAATATTGAACATGTTGAACTAAAGAGATATATCGATGCATTGACCAAGTAAATAACATGAAATTTAATAATGTAACGACCAGAACCGTCATTAATTAGGAGAGATAAAAATCAGGAATTTTTTTGGGCCACTGTCCCGCCACAGCGGTCCTGTTGCCAGGGCGGAAGCGACAGAGCAAGATAAGTGAGACAGAACGTAAAGTGCGAGAATTCCTATTAATTTTCTCCATCTTCCAATAAATACGTAAACAAGTCGTAAAATACTCTAGAAACCTGAGAAAAACTGTTCTAATCCTGGGAATGAAGGAGCATGAGATTTCTAGTGAGGGGATGGCGAAATCTTGCGGATTCATAGCCAAATTCACCATTGCAAGCCCGGAAAACCGAAAACGAAGTCAAACACTCCGTGCAACTGTTTGGCGCCCTGGTAGGATAGGTTTTATGAATTGAGTAGTTACAATTTATGTTCACTGCGCAATATATGTGAATCAATGGTAGGATTTATGTGTAGGCCTTCGTGCATCGAACAATTTAGGATTTAAAACCCTAGAAAGAAGCTTTAGACGATGAATTAGGGTTGAATATGGTTGAATCAGGGTTTGCATGATGTGCACGACGAGGAACACAATGTAGGTGATGATTGTGATTCTATGATTGTGTGATGTATTCTTGTTATTGCTTCATTATGATGTATGTATGTATGTGAATGTTGCATCGTTGATTCACACTTGTTGTAAATGAGACAGACGAATGATTATATGTCATAAATCACTCTTGATTGTATGACTTGAAAGTATACTTGTGTTTGTGATTGTGGTGTAATGGATCGTATTGCCACGTTCCAGCATAACTAACTTGGATAGGATTGCCATATTTTGGCATAACTAACTTGGATCGAATTTCCACATTCCGACATAACTACGGGATCGAGTACCACATTTCGGTACACTAACAGTTTAGGTTTGGGTTATATGAGAGGATCAACTACTCTACATATTTGTGATAAATGTGTATTGTTTAAACATGTGATATTCAATATTGTATATATATTCTACTTCTGTATTTGATGTCATGGTTGTGTTGAATCATATGTGTTGTACTTAGTGGTTGTATGTTGTGACGGTTTATGTTTAATTTTCCTTGTATTGACCGAAGTCATGGGGTATATTGAAAGGGCACGGGATTCAAGTGACGAGTAATGGATATCTTGGGTTTTGGAGTGTTGTAATATGAAAAGGCAGCAGAGGTAGTGTTTGTGAGGAAGTTTGCTTAGGTGGTTTTCACCTTGGGGGAAGAGATTGGGGTTAGTGGTAAGGAAACTCGGGATGGCGAGCTATGTTACCATGATTAAGTAGGGTGACGAGGAAGTAAGAGTAGGTTGATTGAGAAGGCGGTTAGTAATTATAGAATTTTGGGTAAAGGTGGAGAGGTGGTCTAATTCATGATCTTATTACTTAATTTCTTATGTTATGTGGTGGGCGTCGGGTTGACCGATGCTGCCCACCAGTACTTGTGTTTGTACTGATACTACTCTTGCTTTTTCTTTTTAATATAGTTTGGATGAAGGATTGGTGACGTTTATTTAGGTGCAAATGAAAAAAATCTCCATCATCTTATGTTCTTCCTTCCGCATGGTGGGAGATGTGTCTTTTATTTATTTTGTCCCGTTGTACTCTTAGTAGCTTTGTACCTATTTCGACTAGATCCATGAGAGTTGTTAATTACTTTACAAGTTTTAACCCAAGTATGTATGAAAAGGTTTTTATAAAAGTCTCTTTCTGGATAATTATCTTTATTTTCTTAAATTTTTTGCATGTTTAAACTTTTGAGATATGAGGGTTCTCCTACTTAGGTGTTAGAGTGGGTGCCTGCACGGCCCGGTGGGTTGGGTTGTGATAAATTAGTATCAAAGCCTAGATTACCAATCTCCCCGTACAAGAGAAAAATGTGTGCTAGACTATTTCGGATAGGTGTATTGACGTCCACATCTAATATTTAAGAGGCTAGAAGCATTCTAGGAATTGTTCCACTTCGTCTCTCCTTTCGTGCAAAGTGTCGCTTGTGGTATGAGTTGAGTCTAATCGGTAGTTCCTGATTCCAATTGGTATCTCAACCGGGTAAGTCGAACGTCGTGATCACGACGGAGGGGCAACAAGCAAGGTAAATTGGATCTGGAAGGGTCCAATTTGTATCAAGCCTTAGGGGCTGAAAGAGGGCATGGATCACCAGCGATGGTCATTTATGGAATGAACTAACTAATCAATTGAACTTGTTGTACATTGTGTCTTATGAACTGTGAATATGTGCCTTTTGTTGAGTAAATTACTTGTGAATGTAATGTTGAACTTGTCGAATGTGATGATGTGATTACGTGTATTATAATTGTGCGTCTGAAACCTTGATGTGTGCAATGTGTTGACTAATTGCTAAAATTACATGCGCCGTAACCATTAACTAGTCGTGTGAGTATTTGGGTGTATGCTGGGAATGCGTGGATTAGGGTGCTAGTTAAAATAATAAAAAATTATTCGAGTATCGCACGATTAACTGGAGGATGGCCCGTGATTAGGGGTGTGAATTTGGTTTTACACTATTCAGAAAATAAACTAAATCATAATGAAAATAACTATATATATATATATTAAAAAAATGATTTTCATTTTTCTAAATCCGAAACCAAACAAAGTAAATTATGAATGCAAAACCAAACTAAGAATTCAAAATACCAATCCAAATTAGAATTTGGTTTGATTTAGTTTGATTTTTCGGTTTAATCCAAATAGTGCACACCCCTACCCGTGATACTCCTAGTAAGAGAATGTATTCAAAATGTGCTAGGTAGTTTGGGAACGTTTAGGGAATTTTAGAAGGTGAAAAGAACCCAAAAATTAGTGGCCTGTGTTCTGATTTTGTTTGCGCCGCTGGGGAGGGATTATTTCCGCCACAGCGAGGCCGCCAGAGCGGGACTACTCCTACCAAAGCGGACAATGCGAGAAAGAATCTCATCCCAGCACCCTGTTTTTCCCTAAATAATTTTCCAACCTCGAATAGAACCCTAAAAATCCTTGCACTCTTTTTTCAGTGATCAGTAACAACAGTAATAGATTATTAAAAACATCAAGATTAATAAAGGTTGCATCAGACATCAAAAACAAGAATCCATGTGCTACAAAAACTTAGGAAATTCAAAGGGTGAAAACAAGATTGTCTTAAAATGTACAAGTAAAAGGGGGGGGGGGACAAAATGGCTGCCTAGTCAAGAACCATCAGAATGGGTGGTGTCCACGTCGGAGTCGATGTCTTCGGGGAGTATCACACCAACCTAGGCCTCATTCAGTATGAGGAAATCCGTATAGTCCTCTGGCTCGAGCCGGGGAATCTCCCTTTCAGGGGAAACACAAGAAAAGATGACCTTAATAATTGTCTTTCACATTCTGGCAATCAGTCGATCTCTCGTTAAGTTCTTTCTCCTCTCTTGACAAAATTGGCGATGGAGCATCTCAACCTCCAGAGC
The DNA here is from genome assembly GCA_016801875.1 of Solanum sitiens. Lineage (NCBI taxonomy): Eukaryota > Viridiplantae > Streptophyta > Magnoliopsida > Solanales > Solanaceae > Solanum > Solanum sitiens. The sequence continues at coordinate 83,022 of JABWTJ010000422.1, forward strand.
TGTACTAGGTGGCACTGGAGTGAAGTTAGCATAGGCGCTCCCTATCAGCTTTCGGATAGCCTCCAGATCCTCTTTGACCCGCGCACCTGAGAGTGGGTCCTCACCGTCTGAACCCGTAGCTGCCTTATTGCTTCTAGCCCTGTTATTCCTCCTCATATTGCTCCTAGAATTAGATGTAGACATGACCTAAAGGGGGTGGAAGGGGGGATCCATAAAACGTACCTCATCAACAAAGAAAAACGGCACTCCCGCCCGCTTGCATAGGGCAGTGATAAGACCAGGAAGGAAGAATGTCTTCTTGTTGCCTCGGTAGAATGATACGCTCAAACTTACTTCTCAAATAAGAAGTAAAAGCGGTCGTATCAAGTAGAGAACCCAACTAATGAGGTTAGGGTCGATCACACGAGAAAAATGGTTCAGACTTAACTTTATTCTATTATTACTACTATTTAGTCAACTATTTTTCGAGAAAACAAATAACTAAAAGGGGGGTTTTAATTAATAAAACAATTAACTAAGTTAAAGTAATCAACTAACAGATTTAAGTATTGAAGTTTTAATCAAGTGATGAGATTAACTAGGGCTTAAGTGTTCCCCACAGGCTCCTAACTCGGTAATTCTAACTATAACAATTCTTTCCTAATATCTTGCATGCAAAGTGATAAGTTAGGTATCTCTAAATCCTTGGTCCGGCATCTAGAGAATTTCACTCCGCACCTTGATCCGGCTACGTGTGTTGCTTTACTAAACCTTATCTTTACCTCATATTAAGCATCGTAATCGATATTTGACGAAGTTATTACTACGTACCAACCAACACTAGCCTATTAGATAGTATACACTAAATCTACGTTGATAATTCTTTTCCTATTATCTACCTCCTTGGTCCGGCAAGTAGTATTAAGGCGATTTCTAACGTTGGCCATCCATTAAAAAGACTTCTACACGAAAGAATTATCAATACATGCAAGACCCCATTCTAGAATTGTTAATTTAGTTAGATTTTACCTTGTTATTTACCCATGGTTCCCACAACCCTAGTTATGGAGTTTAGTTACCCATGGTCATAGTCACGCAATTCATATTTATAACGTAAGAATTCATGCACTTAATTCAATGAGAATGAATAAAATCCAGAATTTTACTTGATTAATCAACAAAAACACCAACGATCGATTCCGGAAAAAGTGTATCAATTACTAAAATCAATTCTACAATACTTGAACAAGAGAACTAAAAATTATCCAAAAGTCTAACCCCAAAAATGAGGTTTTTTGAACTATTTATAATAAAAACAAAACCTAATAAAAGAAGGATTCTAATTAATGAAATTATGTCCAAACGCGTCTGAGTCGACGGACCTCGTGACGGACTGTCGTGGGCACGACGGACCGTCATGGCCTCCGTCGTCCCATACTTCACAAATTCTTTTGCTGCTTTCTTCATTACCCTCAACGGACAGGTATGACGGACCGTTTCAAGCACGACGGTCCGTCGAGGGGCTCCGTTCCATAATACTTAACTTCTTGGAATTGGGTACTGGACAACTCTCTGATCTTCACGACGAACAAGCAGGATGGACCGTCATGGCTATGACGGTCCGTCATGAACTTCCGTAGTCCCACACTTGGTCAGACTTCCCCATCTTCCTTTAGCAGCTTCTCTCCTCACTACGATGCCACCTACGGACCGTCACAGCCTCGACGGACCGTCATAAGCTCCGTAGGTGGTCTCTTCTGCATTTCTTGCTCAAAAACTCCCGCGTTCATCTTTGGACAGATTTCCTGCAAATAAAGAGAAACCTACATAAAAAATCAATACAAAAAGGCTTTAGACACACACTAAATTTAATAAAAAAGCATTAAAAGTACCGTGAAACCACGGTACATCAACACCCTCAACTTAAATTCGTTGTTTGTGCTCAAGCGACGCACTATGACTCACTACAAAATCTTTGTACAAGAGTATCCACATTTTAGCTTTCGCAATCATTTGGCTATCAATCCCGATCATTCTCATTATGTTCATGCATGTTATCACTATTATGCTTGAATTATGTGGAATCAGACCATGACACAGACTCACTACGCAATAACACCTACCCTCTTCAATTTCTCACCGAGGTGCTAATATTTCCGGTATTGCAACTAGTGTCCTCACTTCAAAATAACGTCCTCATTTTTCACACAATGATTTCAGTTTGAGTATAAAGATTACTTTTCAACACTCACTCTCAGAATAAATTCACAACTCATTTATACATATTGTCATAAGCTTGCCCTTATTTCACTGCTTTAAGTTCGCCATACAACTCTTAGGATCACGATAGGACTTTCTTAGCTTGTAACATAGGCTCAGGGTCAGGTAGGGTATATTTAAGTATACTTTAGTAACTTGTTGCCCTCCTTGACATATCGGCTAAGCGTACCACCTTTTATCGTTTATTTCGCCCTATTTCTCAATTTTCTTTTCACCTTGCTGTTTTCCCTTTCTTATCCTTATATGTAAGTGACTTTTCTCTTTTCTTGTGTTTATTTTGTTTAATATGTATACTTTATTTTTTTATTTTTTTTATTTTTTTTATAGTCACTTCTGTTTTGTTCTTTCTTCCTCTTCATTCTTTCAACCCCACTTTCCGGAGTATTCCTTATAACAGCCACCCTCAATTCATGACTTTGCCATGAGTCAAGGTTCACAATACCCATGGTTGGGTCAGGGCCACGACAAGGTTGCCTTCTGCATTAGCCACCCTCAATTTATGCTTTTGGCATAAACTGAGGTGCACATGTCCAAGGAGGGACCAGGGCCAACACATTGTTCCCAGAGAAGATCAGTTGGGGTGAAAAAGAAAGATCTATTTTTAGGCTCAAATCATTTGGATCAATAAGGGATTAACTTCATTTGGTTTTCTGTTATTTTTAGGCTCAAGATTGACTATTTCGAACAAAGGCCTATGATCATTTCCTAATTGTTTATTTTGGCTTACTTTTAGCAAGACTAAACAGGCAAGTTCTAGCTCATTATCAATGGTGGATCATTCGAATTTCCCTCACACTCACTTTACATTCATTACATTCCCAGATTATTAGACACCTAGTTCGAGTCTTAGATTCAGGGTCATGCAGTAGTGTATCTCTATGTCATATTTAGAGACACACAATTATCAATTACTATGCCTAGTCATGCATCATTTTCATTATATCGGGATATCATATTTGTTTTAGCCATCATGCTTCAGAGTTATACTATGTACACAAGATATAACATATCGGTTCAATAATAAAAGTAATCAGTCTTTTGGGGAAAAAGAACACATGCAAGAAAACCCCAAAAGAGGATCGTGAATTGGGCTACTCAGACTTCACCCTAGCACTCACTTTCCATTTACCCCACCCCCAACAAAAAGATATGCAATTGTCCCCAATGCATAAAAAAAACTAAAATACGCGAGTGGTAGGTGAAGTAAACCTGAGGCGCAAAGCGCCGACGATCAGCAAGCTGGTTGGTCCGGTTCCCCGGAACCCACTCCCTCCGTAATCTGGACACCCTCAGTAGTGTCCTCATCAGCAACAGCACTATCAGTCGTGCCTCTCACTGTCTCCACAACTCTGGAGCTAGACGCCCCGGCAGCTAACTCTACAGCCCTCAACGTGCGGGCCTCCTCATCAGCAATCGAGGCTCTCCTCGCAGCCTCCATCTCACGGCGCTCCTTCTTCCTCGCCCTAGCCTCATCCTCCTCTCGACCCCTGCGCCTCTTGGCATGCTCTCGTGGGGGAGGTGGTGGAACATCAGAAGTGGCGAATAAAGCAGCCATCACTGTGTCCTCAGCAGGCTCTGCAAGGGACCTCAAACTCAAGCACCCTAGCCTCTAGGATCGTATCAAGATCCGCTCGCAAACTCTCAACCGCAGCCTGAAGGGTCGACACGTCCACCGGAGGGGCTGGTCGGGCTAGCACCAGCAACTCAAAAGCGTCCAAGCGTTGATGAACCTCCGCGATCTTCCTCTCTGTGTGTTGTGCCATCTTACGCTCCATGCGCTCCTCCGCCTCAGTAATAGACCTCTGCATCCACGGCTGGATGTGATGCAGAAGTGTGGCCATCTGAGCCTCTAATTTCTGGACCCTAGCAAGTGGGACCAGAGCGGGGGAAGGGGTCAAGCGAGAGGAGTTCGGGGCAGTGCTACTACCCGGGATAGACTCGACCGGGGTAGTGTCAGTGGGTGCAGAAGCAGCCTGGGTAGTCGCTTGAGCATGCGCTACAGTATCTGCCAGGTTCTTACCAAGTGGAGGCACCTCCGGGCAGGGCCCTCTGCGTGGAGCCAACTCATTGGCCTCATCCCTGATGAGGCCGATCAACATTGCCCTACGGGGTCTTGAGCTGATCAATGTGCCAGATGCGCACACCTGCGGACCTGCATAAGGAAAACACCATGCACGGAAAAGGGTAAGTAGTGGTGACCTTGAAGGCCCTCTCGTGCATGACCGCCTGAAGAAGCCAAGCGAAGTCAACCACAAACACTGCCATCATCGCTGCCATCAGAACTGCGCGATCCCATGTAACTATATTATCTGCATCAGTGGGGGAGAGGCAGTGGCGGACAATCAAACATAGAAACTTAGCCGTGAAGGTCAAGTTAGCCTTCCTGATGGCTCCCTTTGGCTCCATTACCCAGTCAGCGGCCTCTCTATCAATAGATAAGTGCTGGGCCATCCACCTCTTGGTGGTTTCTCTCAGCGATGGATCACGCAAGAACCGGCCCTCATTAACAATTTGCCACCGGTAGTCGAACTCGGCGGTGAGAGGGGTCCTGGTGGCATCAACATCCTCGCCGTACAGATACCGGCGGATGGCTGGCAGGGAGATGTCGACCTGTATGCCGCGGACTCTGACGTGATCAAGTGGGGCCTATTTGGTGGGGGCAGCCCGCCTATCGATCTGTGATCGGAGAGTAGCCACATAAGAGGCGTAAAACTCTCGGACCAACTCCTCACTGTATCGGCCCAAAGAACGAGCCATCCACTCTAGCCGGTGTCTGGTGAAGAGAGTGTGGATATCCGGCATGGTGGGGAGACTTCCCGTAAGGACCCGCCTCTCTAGTGTAAGGGTCCGTTTCATGACGCCCTTATCATTTAGCAGCTTGGCGTCTGAATACACTTGGTATTGCCCGTCGACACACCACCGGTTGGGCTGGTCGGCAACCGGGGCGGGAACTCCAGTCGGTGAGCCTGGAGTGGAATCAGTAATGTCAGCCTCATCAGACGAGGTAGACTGTGCAGCTGTGGCAGGCGCAGAGGCTTCTGCGGACCCGGAGGCTTCCTCCGACCAAGAAACTCCTAAGGATCCAGACGCTCCTTCGTCTTGTGCAGCTGACCCAGAAGGTGTGACGATCAGTGTGCGCCCCTCATCAGACTGGGAGGCAGTGACTACGCCGACCAGCAAATAGGAGATTTTGGAAAGGGGAAAATGAGAGTGTGGGAATATGGGGAAGTGATGGTGGATCAGTTGATATGGAAGAGGATGAGAGTGGAAGGAAGTTGAAAAGGGAGGAAATGGGAGAAAGAGGGAAAGAAACATTTTAAGTGAAGAGGTGGGGAGCTTAAAAGGTTTAAAACTTTTAAAATTCCCCAGCCGGGTCGGGTCGGGTTGCTGGTTAATGATGCGACGAGTCCCCGACGATGGTCCGTCACATGTGTGATGGTCCATCGTGGGTTCCACCGTGGGTGTCCTAACTTTCAAAACAAATGACAAACGTACCTGGCACGACGGATTCATGCGACGGTCTGTCGCAAGTGTGACGGTCCGTCGATGTATCCGTCAGGGAATGTCGCAGAGTATTTTTTGCAGAAATTTTCTGGTGATGTGCTACCTGCAAAATTAACACCCATTAGGTTATTCTTTATGTGCTTGACTGGACAGTTAGTGGACACGGACCCTAAACTAAGCTCTAGCCAACACTTCTAAAAAAAACAAGAGAAAATGCTACCATTACTAGAAAAAAAACTATAGTTGGCTTAGAGGATACATATTGGGTTGCCTCCCAACCAGCGCCTGATTTAACGTCGCGGAACGATGGAGGACACTCGATTACTCAGACTTCATCAAGATGGTATGCCTCAATCACTTCATTTGCCGATTCAGCATGCCTTAAATAGATTTTATTCATTGTCCATTCACCTTAAACCGCACACCTTCCTTGTTTTCCAACTCAACCGCTCCATGAGGGAATAGTTGGGTGATCAAGTAAGGGCCAGTCCATTTGGACTTGAACTTGCCCGGAAACAAGCGCAACCTAGAATTGAATAAAAGCACAAAATCCCCAACCATAAACTCTCGTTTATCAATCTTTAGGTCATGGTACTTCTTCATCTTTTCTTTGTAGAGAGCTGAGCTTTCATAAGCTTTTAGGCGAAATTCATCGAGTTCATTCAACCCATTTAACCATTGTTCTGCAGGTTCGTTCCAATCCATTTTCAACTTCTTCATAGCCACATGGCTTTATGCTCTAATTCAACCGGTAGATGACAAGCCTTTCCATATACAAGTTGGTATGGGGACATACATATGGGAGTCTTATATGATGTCCGGTAGGCCCAAAGAGCATCATCAAGCCTTCTTGACCAATCCGTTCTACTAGCATTCACTGTTTTTGACAAAATCTGTTTGATCTCCCTATTTTACACCTCAACTTGCCCACTAGTTTGAGGATGGTAAGGAGTGGCCACATTATGGCGAACATCATATTTCTCAAATAATCCCTTAAACAATTTGTTGCAAAAGTGGGATCCCCCATCACTAATAATTGCCCTTGGGGTACCAAATCGAGAGAATATATTCTTTTTCAAGAACGCAGTGACACTCTTCCCTTCATTGTTTGCGAGGGCGATAGCTTCCACCCATTTAGATACATAATCAACCGCTACTAAAATATACTTCATTCCATGAGAACTCAAAAAAGGATCCATAAAGTCAATACCCCGAACATCAAATAATTCAATCACAAGAATGGGGTTTAGAGGGAGCTCTTGCTTTCTTGAAATGCCGCCATCTCGCTGGCATCTATCACATGCTTTGGCGAACTCATGAGCATCTTGATGAATAGTTGGCCAATAGTATCCACATTGTAAGATCTTATGAGCGGTTCGTATACCACTATGATGTCCACCAACGGGTGAAGAATGACATGCCTCCAAGACACTCAACATCTCAACTTCTGGGACACAACGCCGAATAAGCCCATCGGCACAACTCCTATATAAGTATGGTTCATCCCAAAAGAACTTCTTCACATCGTACATGAACTTTTTCCTTTGATGAAAGGACAAGTCCGGTGGAACAATATCGCTCGCCAGATAATTCGCAAAATCTGCGAACCATGGAATCAAGTCTTGAGAGGCAGCCAATACATGCTCATCGGGGAATGTATCATCAATATCAGTCTTATCCCCTAACTCTCTCATTGCTTCATCTTCTAAACGGGACAAGTGATCAGCAACTTGATTTCGGTCCCTTTTCTATCTCTTACCTCAAAGTCAAATTCTTGCAGTAGTAAAACCCAACGAATCAACCTCGGGTTCGCATCCTTCTTTGCCATCAAATATCTCAACGCTGAATGGTCAGTATGCACTATAACTCTAGTACCTAGCAAATAGGAGCGAAAATTTTCAAAAGCAAAGACTACTGGAAGAAGCTCTTTCTTAGTCACTATGTAGTTCTTCTGGTCTTCATTGAGGGATTTACTAGCATAGTAAGTGGGATGAAGGATTTTGTCCCTTCTTTGTCCCAATACCACACCTAGAGCAACCCCACTAGCATCGCACATCACCTCAAATGGACTGCTCCAATCCGGAGAAATAATGATAGGTGCAGACACCAACTTTTCTTTTAACTCGACGAATGCTTTAAGACGGGATTCATCAAAATAAAATTTACACTCTTTCTCCAGCAGTTTGCACAAAGGATGCGCAATTTTTGAAAAATCTTTGATGAACCTCCGGTAAAAACCTGCATGCCCAAGAAAGCTTCTCACACCTTTTACAGAGATAGGTGGGGGAAGTTTCTCTATTACCTCGACTTTAGCTCGATCAACCTCTATACCCTTCTCTGAAATGCGATGACCCAAAACAATACCTTCTTTCACCATGAAGTGGCATTTTTCCCAATTTAGTACTAGATTGCAGTCTTCACACCTCTTAAGAACCTCAGATAAATGACTCAAACACCGCTCAAAGGAGTCACCAACCACAGAAAAATCATCCATAAACACCTCAATAGTTTCCTCCACCATATCAGAGAATATCGACATCATACATCTCTGAAATGTGGCAGGTGCATTGCACAACCCAAACGGCATTCTCTTGAAAACAAAGGTCCCAAATGGACAAGTGAAGGTGGTTTTCTCTTGATCTTCCGGTGCAATAAAAATCTGATTGTACCCCGAATAACCATCAATAAAACAGTACCACCCTTTTCCAGCAAGTCTATCCAACATCTGATCCATGAAGGGCATAGGAAAATGGTCTTTTTCGGTCCATGCATTTAATTTCCGGTAGTCCATACACACCCTCCATCCAGTCACCGGTCTTATTGGAACAAGTTCATTTTTTTCATTGGGGACCACAGTCATTCCCCCTTTCTTAGGTACACACTGAACAGGGCATACCCAACTACTATCCGCGATTGGATATATTACTCCGGCATCCAACCACTTAATAATTTCCTTCTTCACTACCTCTTGCATAGGTGGATTTAAGCGTCTCTGATGCTCAATACTTGGCTTATGATCAGGCATGAGTTGGATTTTATGAGAACAAATACCGTGAGGGATCCCAATAATATCCGCAATAGTCCACCCAATAGCTCTTTTGAACCTTTTTAACACTTTCACCAAACTCTCAACTTGTTGTACATTTAGATCTGATGCAATAATTACCGGCAAAGTATCACCGTTTCCTAAGAATTCATACCTCAGATGAGGTGGGAGAGCTTTTAGTTCTAACTTTGTAGCCTCCTCTATAGATGGTTTTGCGGGTGGAGACTCGCGGTTCTTCATGTCTAACTCATATTTCTTCGGTTTAAACCTAACATCACCTCGATCAAGTGCCGCGACCAATGACCCATACTCTTCAATGCACTCGCTATCAAAATTCATTATCACTGCCGCTAGTGCTTCTACACCTAGACGTTCTTCTATTTGTGTCTCGGATGACTTATCAACTTTGTAGGATATAGCAGATACCGATTGGAGCTCACCACTCTGCCTCATGGACGTACAAATATTGAAGGTCACTTCTTCATTGTTCAACCAAAATTTCATCTTCCCCTTTTCCATATCAACTAAGGCTCTACCCGTAGCAAGGAATGGTCTCTCAAGAATAATAGGCACCTCAAATCGACTTCACAATCAAGAATAACAAAATCGGCCGAAAATATGAATGACTCCACTTTTACTAGCACATCGTGGAGTATCCCAATAGGCTTTTTTACTGTTCGATCGGCCATCAGTAGCCGCATAGCAGTGGGCTTTGGGTTACCCAAACCCAACTTCTTGTAAATCGAGAGGGGCATAAGATTTATGCTTGCCCCAAGATCACATAATGCTTTCGCAAAATGTAATAACCCGATTGTACAAGGAATAGTGAGAGCACCCGGATCTTTCTTCTTTTGCACTAGAGACCTTGTAGCAATAGCACTACAATGCTTCATTCTATCATCATCCTCAAAAGTGACCGATCTTTTCTTCGTAACCAGATCTTTCATAAACTTGGCATAACCGGGCATTTGTTCCAGAGCTTCTACCAAAGGGACATTGATGGAAAGCTGCTTCAACATCGTTATAAAACGCCGATATTTACCATCCTCGGTCTTTTTCACTAATCTTTGAGGGAAGGGGGGGTCTAGGCATGGGAGTCACCTTTTTGGGCACTTCAGCATCTTTTCCCATTGTATCTTCTAACTCACCACTAAGCTCCACCACTTTATCATTATCTCTTATCACATTTTCTGCATCAGACGGCATAGGTGGGTCAATGGTTTGCTTACCACCTCGAGTAGTGATTGCCATACAGTGTCCATCATTTTTCAGATTTTGGACAGTGTTGCTAGGGAGAGTGCCCGGTTGCTGTGTGTTCACAGTCGCAGATAATTGGGCCATTTGCATCTCAAGCTGCTTAATCGATATTGCATGTGTATCGACTTTCTGCCCAATACCCGCTAAATCACTCCTTAACTCTTTAGTGTGCTCATCACTAGCATCGAACCTCCTCATCATTTTGTGCAACATATCCTCAACTCGCGCCATACTACCTCCACCATCCCTAGGAGCAACTTCACAATTTTGAGGAGGAACATAGGGCCCACTCCTATCATTTCTGTTACCATAGTTACCCATGTTGAAGTTGTTGTCGCGGTTGTAATTTCCATCTCGGACATAATGACCCTCACGGTTATAATTACCATAGTTCCGACCTTGGTTTCCTTGACCTTGGCGCCAAACTCTCCTGATTGGAGCCTTGGGCATTCGGTCGGAAACCCCCGTCTGATCATTCACCGCGTAGGAATCCTCCTCAAAATAATATTCATCATTTGGCGGTGCTGGTTTAGACAAATAATTCACTGCATTTACCTTTTCTGCACCACCAGTGACATGTTTTAATACCAACCCAAGCTCAGTTCTCATCTGAGCCATCTCTTCACGAATCTCGTCTGTGGCTGGGTTGTGTGTGGATTGTACTGCGAAGGTGTTTATTCCAGTATCTGACTTCCTAGTACTCCAAGCTTTATTATTTCGCGAGATTTTCTCTAACTTTTCAGCAATCTCACCATAAGGACACTCCCCATAAGAACCACCCGCTATAGTATCCAACACTGCTTTATTATTATCATCCTGTCCCCGATAGAAGTATTCTTTCAGTGACTCATCATCGATGCGGTGATTGGGAACATTTCTCAAGAATGAAGTGAACCTATCCCAAGAACTGCTAACTGACTCTCCCGGTAGTGCCACAAAGTTGTTCACTCTGTCTTTGTGGTTTAGTTTCTTAGAGACCGGGTAGTAACGTGCTAAGAAAGCATCCCTCAGTTGATTCCAAGTGAAGATTGAGTTATAAGGGAGCTCAGTAAACCATATAGCAGCCTCTCCCGTCAGTGAAAGAGAAAATACTCTTAGCCCAATTACATCCATGTTCAAATCGGGCCTCCCTGCACAACTTCTGCACACTGCCCTTACCTTAGCGATGTGGGCAAGACAAGTAGCCCGTCAGAGTCTGCAATGTTATCATAACCCCTATAATACTCTTGAGGGCGTGGAGCGGGGTTTTGTCCCCTTTGTTCATCTTCACCACGATATTCGGGTAATAATCGACCATGAGCATCAACTGGAGCAGGGATGTTCTGGTTGGGATCATCATAATTAATACCCAAATTTCGATTCATATTTCGTAATGTACGCTCTAATTCGTGGTCGTAGGAAAACAAAGGTTCTCTTCCTCTTCGCGTATTTGGCATACAAGGAAGTTAGTTCTGCAAGAGACAAAAACAACAAATAAAGTAAAATTAGGAAAATAATGACTAAACTTTAGTAATAAGTTTTAAGTTAATCTCAAAGCTACTTTCCCCGGCAGCGGCGCCAAAATTTGATACGCTCAAACGTACTTCTCAAACAAGAAGTAAAAGCGGTCGTATCAAGTAGAGAACCCAACTAATGAGGTTAGGGTCGATCCCACGAGGAAAATGGTTCAGACTTAACTTTATTCTATTATTACTACTATTTAGTCAACTATTTTCCGAGAAAACAAATAACTAAAAGGGGGTTTTAATTAATAAAAATAATTAACTAAGTTAAAGTAATCAACTAACAGATTTAAGTATTGAAGTTTTAATCAAGTGATGAGATTAACTAGGGCTTAAGTGTTCCCCACAGGCTCCTAACTCGGTAATTCTAACTATAACAATTCTTTCCTAATATCTTGCATGCAAAGTGAT
>JABWTJ010000422.1:100000-105000 GCA_016801875.1 Solanum sitiens
GTATCCCCATTCATTTTTATTCATAAAATTTGTATAAATTTGAGGTTTGGGGCAATGAAATATTTCAAATAACATATACACCCTTCAAATCGTTAGGCCTACCCTTGGCATAAAAGGGTCACATAGTTGTTTAGAACACGCAATAACTGTTTATGCGTTATAATTGTTTGTTTGATTATGTTGCTTCATTTGGATATGTTCTAGCCTACTGATTCTTGAAAAATATTTTCTAGAACTCCTTAAGCATAAATATCAAGTCACTATCAAAAGTACGTCCAAATACTCTTTGAGTCTTTAGTTTCCCAATGAAATTTGAACTTTTATCTTTCAAAAAATTACTCTCGCACATCAGAAAAAAGATTCAGCATTTCAAAAAAAAAAAAAGAGGTTCAAGTGGGTCGAACTACGTAGGACCTGAATTCTCTTTTGTGAGATACGTAGGCAGCCTTTCAAGGTTCGGTCCCTATTCTGAGAAATTTTATCTTTTCAACTCTTACAAAGAATTAGAGTTACATTTCAATCAAAAACCAGAAGAATCAATCGACTTTGTCCTGACTCAGGTCGATATTTTTGACTCACAAAGCTAAAAATCAGAGAGACAAATTTCTGTCTATCTAATCATTTTTTTATGTGGGTTAGTCTTTATTCAAATGAAGCGACTTTTGTGTGCTTACAGCTTTGTGTGATATCTTGTATTACCTACTACCTACACAAACTAACACATTTGTTGTTTGAGTTATTTTTCTTTGTCAGGTACTCGAAACTGATTTGTGTTGATTAGTGGTTGAACATTCAAAGTTTTCAAAGATTACTTTCCCAATCAAAATTTATTGAAAAAAAGAAGAAAAATGACTGAGAATAATGAGAATACCAGCTTGTTTTCGGTTAACCTTTGAGGGGGGAACTACGTTTGACCTGATTCCTGCCTCAACGGGATACGTAGGCGCCACAATGGCTCGGTCATATTCCCAGCAAGATTTCCATTTTTCACTTTATAATGGAAACTGGGACAAAAGTTTTGAGAAGATCTCAAAAATTCATTTGAAGATGGACTTCTTCAACAAGTCAACACTGAAATACCAAAATGCAACTGGTAGATTTTTGGGTGATCTCAAAATTCCAAGATGATATTTTATGGAGAATCATGTTGAAATGTGCAACTGGGACAAATTTTTGAGATGATCTCAAGAATTCCACACAACCATGTCCGTTGTTAAAAGTCTTATACTATCGAGGCAAACTGGGACAGAGTTTTGAGGAGGGGCCTCAAAATTCCAGAATGAGCAACCTCAGAATTAATAAAGCAAGTTACTAGAGTTAAATATATTTCAGACTGAGACAGATCAAGACTGTCTTACAAAGGACGGGCGACCGTGTAAGCCAACCGCATGAAGGAGCGTGGAGACAAGATCAACACAAATCAGTCTTTCAAACTAAGAATTTTTCTTTGGATGCAGGAACATCGAAGTCACAAAAATAGCTATATAAAGACATCAAGAGTGTCAAAAAGCGTCATTTGCACCCATCGTGGCCTCATCAACAAGACTTAGAAAACCTTCCATCTCATTTTATCTCTATGTTGCCTCAAGAGATTTTTAAACAATTTTTTTATTTTGCAGGAATGTTGAAGACAAACGCTGACATATTATGTCAAAGTTTTAAGAAAACAATGTGTGAGAGGGTCGCTAGTGGCAAGTCATAATCAAAGTTACAGTTGGGCTCATTAAAGCCTAATCTCGATAAGCCAAGTGACTCAATTTCTTTACTTCATCATCGATACTAACGTTTGGTGTCGAGCTTTGCAGGTGATAGTATGAGTAAAGCCAGTATCGTATGTGAAATCGACAGATGATCAAAAGTGACACTAACTTAGAAGTGTTGCAAGGGAAAATCATCGAGTTCATCACATCACAAAGATGTTGGTGACCCGCAATATTTCCTTGATAGTCGAAGTTATCGAATTGTTACAAGTCTTTGTTAACAATTGGAAACGTCAACAACAAACTTAAATTTGTTGAGTTTGTCATGGAAGGCAAAAGTGTCTTTAATCTTCATGTGAATGAATTAAGTTATTCACCTCGATGATTCTGTCTTTAAAGAGAGAATCATAATCGCGACGTGCATATACGTCAATTTAGTTTTTAGTACGTTTGTCGTGTAGCAATTTAGGCATACATGTTTCTTAACGATGTCACAGTCAAAATTCCTACTTTGTTGGGTATCCACCCCATAAGTGGATTATGTGTTTTGATTGGCCAATCAAAGACTTTAACATATAGTTTTGTTGGGCGATCCACCCCATAAGTGGTTCATATATTTGTTTTTCCATTTTAGGTTCTTATTCTTGAATTATATTGGAATATTATCGAGTATCCACCTCGTTACAGTGGGAATATTATCGAGCATCCACCTCGTTACAGTTGGAATATTATCGAGCATCCACCTCGTTACAGTTGGAATATTATCGAGCATCCACCTCGTTACAGTTGGAATATTATCGAGCATCCACCTCGTTACAGTTGGAATATTATCGAGCATCCACCTTGTTACAGTTGGAATATTATCGAGCATCCACCTCGTTACAGTTGGAATATTATCGAGCATCCACCTCGTTACAGTTGGAATATTATCGAGCATCCACCTCGTTACAGTTGGAATATTATCGAGCATCCACCTCGTTACAGTTGGAATATTATCGAGCATCCACCTCGTTACAGTTGGAATATTATCGAGCATCCACCTCGTTACAGTTGGAATATTATCGAGCCATCCACCTCGTTACAGTTGGAATATTATCGAGACATCCACCTCGTTACAGTTGGATAATTATTGAGCTAGCTTGCTTGTTGCAAAGATCACCAGAGTTTGCCATGCAAAAAACAAGCAATGATATCTCCGAATCCTCAACAAGTCAAGACTAAAGATATTTCGATATTTGCAACTGGATAAAATTTTTGAGAGGATCTCAAAATTCCATGATTTGCTTAGCGATAGTTGAAAGATAAGCCGATACTGTTAACTGGGACAGAAATTTTGAGGATGGCCTCAAAATTTCAAACATGGATTTATCGACAAGTCTAGATTGGCTTTGAATACTCCCCATCGCATAATGAGATATACCTCCAAGCATTAGGCTCAGAGAAGTTTGCTAAGTCTGACGTGACATTACACTTGGCAGTGATCTTTTTATATTTCAAAAAATTTATTTTCTTAAAATTTTTCCTTTTATGTTTCCTTTGTTTTGGCGTAAAGAATTTTGTCTTATCTATCAATAGTTGGGAGATCAGGGAGATCAACCGGAGATAGCATGACAAGGAGCAGACAACTGAAGAAATCGGCACAGATCAGTTTGTTTTAAAACTAACAATTTTTCTGTGGATGCAGGTTTATAGCTTTGCTTTGATATCAGCAAATTATTCCGATCGACGAATACGGAGAAGTAAAGGGAGGAGAAAGTTCTCCCAAAATTTAACGTAATTTTTTGTGGATGCAGGAATTATTTTATATTGCTTATATCGAAGATTTGGGAATGTGATTGGTTTATTTCATTCAATTCTCAAAAACATGAAGTCTATAATAAGCGACCATCTAATCTCAAAGATGAACCAAATAAAAACTCCGAAAAGGATAATTTACGGTTTTCATCGTTGACGGCATCTGCATCACATTATCAGACATAATAGTGTCGCTACCCGGAGGGGTCATTTGTTTTGTTGTCGATCAAGACAATACACTACCCGGAGGGGTCATTTATTTTATTGTTGATCAAGACAATACACTACCCGGAGGGGTCATTTATTTTTGTCGATCAAGACAATACACTACCCGGAGGGGTCATTTATTTTATTGTCGATCAAGACAATACACTACCCGGAGGGGTCACTTATTTTGTCGATCAAGACAATACACTACCCGGAGGGGTCATTTATTTTATTGTCGATCAAGACAATACACTACCCGAGGGGTCACTTATTTTGTCGATCAAGACAATACACTATCCGGAGGGGTCATTTATTTTATTGTCGATCAAGACAATACACTACCCGGAGGGGTCATTTATTTTATTGTCGATCAAGACAATACACTACCCGGAGGGGTCATTTATTTTGTCGATCAAGACAATACACTACCCGGAGGGTCATTTATTTTATTTCGATCAAGACAATACACTACCCGGAGGGGTCATTTATTTTATTGTCGATCAAGACAATACACTACCCGGAGGGGTCATTATTTTGTCGATCAAGACAATACACTACCCGGATGGGTCATTTATTTTATTGTCGATCAAGACAATACACTACCCGGAGGGGTCATTTATTTTATTGTCGATCAAGACAATACACTACCCGGAGGGGTCATTTATTTTATTGTCGATCAAGACAATACACTACCCGGAGGGGTCATTTATTTTATTGTCGATCAGGACAATACACTATCTGAAGAATTATTTTCAATTGAGACGATATGATTATCCAGAAAATCAATATGTTGCTCAACTTAAGCACTATTTTCAGTTGTCACCAATGATGACATCAAGAGCGATATTCATGTATCGATGAAGATCATGCATCGCAAGAAGATTTTATACCTTGCGGAATTTATGCATTGCGGGAAGATATTCATGTCCCGCAGAAGATCATGCATCGCGAGTCAATATTCATGCATTGCGGAAGATCATGCATCGCGAGTCAATATTCATGCATCGCGGAAGATCATGCATCGCGAGTCAATATTCATGCATCGAAGAAGATCATGCATCGCGAGTTAATATTTATGCATCACAAGTTAATCGCGAGAAGATATTCATGCCTCGCAGAAAATTATACATCGCGAGAAGATTTCATACCTCGCTGAAATTTATGCATCGCAAGAAGATTTCATACCTTGCGGAATTTATGCATTGCGGGAAGATATTCATGCCCCGCAGAAGATCATGCATCAAGAACAAATATTCATGCATCGCGAAAGATCATGCATCGAGAGTAAATATTCATGCA
>JABWTJ010000423.1:600000-750532 GCA_016801875.1 Solanum sitiens
AAAACTCAATTTTGGAAATTAATTTGATGGAACCCTTTGAGGAAATAGGTCTCAATGGTGAATTAGATCTCATACCTTACTAATTGATGAAGATTGATCGAGAAATTCATCCTTTTACAACCCTCAAAACTTCCCCTATCTTGGTCTTCAATGGTGTTTTCCACTAGAGAGAGAAAGAAGATAATTTTGGTTTGTGAGTTGTGATTAGTCCAATGGGTTTGGGGTCTTTATATGGGGGGATAATTAACTTAATTAGGCTTCCCTGATCCCCTAACTAACGGCCTAACCCCTTGATTAATTAATTGGAGTTAAGTGAAAACGTGCAGCAAATTGGACCCCTCACAGACAACACCCCGATCGACGGTCCGTCTGTGAGACGACGGCCACAGGACCCTTCCGTCCTGTTGATCCGTCGTTTTGGTCCGAGACTGGTCCAAAACCAGTCTTGGGAAAGATTCCTAAGTGTTCATCGATGATTAAATAGACGCCCCCGTAGATTTACACACAGATCGTCGACTGCAAGTCGTTGGTGACACTGCCTTAGGCAGTTCCTTGACCCAAAACGCAAGGGTCCTTCTCAAGGGACCTTGGTTGGTCCTTGGGGAGTCGTACATGGATGTTTCAACCATGAATCAACTTAAACACATGTTAGACACCCTTCCACCAATTATCATCATTTTCCGACTTCTAAAAGCTAGTCAAATAGGCTAAGGCACGCTAGTACCTCCTTGAACTAGTTTCCGGACGTCATGGATGTTCTTGGATCTTTTGGTTTCTAGACTTCCTAAATGACTTATATTCGTTAATATGGACCTTAAAACAGTGTCTAGACCTTATGACACTTAATTTAGCCTCTAGAACACGTTTTGGATTTTCAAAGTGTTACATTATCACCCCCCCCCCTTAGGAACATTCGTCCCCGAATGACACTAAAAATATTTTGAAGGAAGGAATAGACTCAAGACTAGAAGCCCAAGAAACAACAATAGATAACAACATCAACCATATCACTTACACAAGGCAATTCAAAACTTCAATTACCACACATAAGGCTCATCATTACATTATGAGGAATATCCTTCTCACAACAACAAGAGCTCCACATAGCATTTATGAGTCAATTATGCCAAATTTCAACTTGCTAACATGCTACATGTCATTTCATAAAGACTCACCATATCCCAATGCACAACATGACTCAAACAAGCAAAATTACAAAATTTTCAAGTCAAAATGCACATTCAATGTAATTCACTGTAATGACATCAGAAATACACCTTTTGCAAAACTTCACGAAAAATCAAAGCAACTTCAATTTTAGTCATTATTTTCATTATTAGTAAGAAATACTAACCTTAGTTATCAAATAGATGAGGGTAACGGGACTTCATGTCGGCCTCGGCCTCCCATGTTGCACCCTCAACTAGGTGATTCTTCCATAACACCTTTACGGAAGCAACTTCTTTATTCCTCAATTTCTTTACTTGCTTATCAAGGATTTGAACCGGAACTTTCTCATAAGAGAGGTTATCTTTCACACCAAGACCCTCAATAGGAAGAATAGACTCGGGATCACCGATACACTTCTTAAGCATGGAAACATGGAAAACTGGATGAACCGAAGCCAATTCACTAGGAAGCTTCAATTCATAGGCAACTTTGCCAACTCTTTGCAAGATTTCATAGGGACCCACATAAAGAGGACTCAGCTTCCCTTTCTTGCCAAATCTGACCACCTTTTCATAGGAGAAATTTTCAAATACACCTTATCACCTTTTTCAAACTCTAAATCCCTTTTCCTATGATCGGCTTAAGACTTTTGCCGACTATAGGCCGTTTGCAACCGGTTTCTTATGATATGAACTTTCTCCAAAGTCTTATAAATCAAGTTGGGACCAAGAAGCGAAGGCTCACCCACTTCAAATCATCCAATAGGATACCTAAACCTCCTACTATACAAGGCTTCATAAGGAGCCATGGATATTGATGAATGGAAACTATTATTGTAAGCAAACTCTAGCAAAGGCAAATGTTTGTCGCAATTTCCCTTGAAATCAATAATACAAGCCCAAATCATATCTTCAAGGGTTTGAATAGTACGCTCCACTAGACCATCTGTTTGGGGATGAAAAGCGGTACTTAACTTTACTTTGGTACCCAAACCTTCTTGGATTGACCTCCAAAACCTAGATGTAAATTGTACACCCCTATCCTATATGATGGATAACTAAATACCATGGCAACACACAATCTCATCTATGAAGATCCTTGCATAACATTCCACCGAATAAGTAGACTTCACAGGAATAAAGTGAGAGGACATGGTCAACTTATCCACAACCACCCATATAGAGTCATATTGCCTTTGAGTCTGAGGCAAACCTACTACAAAATCCATATTGGTGTCTTCCCACTTCCAAGTAGGAACTTGGATTTCCTGTAGCAAGCCACCCGCCTTTTGATGCTCGACTTTCACTTGTTGGCAATTTCGACTCTTAGCAACAAACTCCGCTATGTCCTTCTTCAAACCTTCCCATCAAAATACTTCCCTAAGATCATGGTACATTTTTGTCGAACCCGGATGAATGGAGTAACGGGACCCATGGGCTTCCTCAAGGATCCGGTTTCTCAACCCATCTACATTAGGACTACACTATTTTCCTTGATACCTCAGGACACCATCCCCCCCTAAGGAGAATGACGCATTAAGTTTACCAAGAACCAATCCCTTCAACTCCATCAATTATTAATCAAGGTGTTGTTTGGATTTTACCTCAATTACCAATGATGAATCGGAGTTATGATGGACCATGAAACCACCATTGGGAGAATCTTCCAACCTCACATCCAATCTAGCCAACCTATAAACATCTCTCACTAGGTATTTCTTGGCTTCCTCTATGTGAGAAACACTACCCATGGTCATACGACTTAGAGCATCCGCAACCACATTGGCCTTGCCGGGGTGATAGAGAACACTCATGTCGTAATCTTTCATGAATTCTAACTAGCTTCTTTGTTTAAGATTCAACTCATTTTGGGTAAACACATATTGGAGACTCTTATGATCGGTATGCACATCAACATGGACACGATACAAGTAATCCCTCCATATTTTCAAGGCAAATACCACGGCCGCTAATTCAAGGTCATGAGTTGGATAGTTTCTCTCATGCAGCTGTAGTTGCCTAGAAGCATAGGCTATTACCTTTTCATGTTGCATAAGCAAACACCCTAAACCCACTCGGGATGCATCATAATACACAAGAAACCCTTTTTACCCTCCGATAAAGTCAACAGCGGAGTGGAAGTAAGACTATCTTTCAAGATTTAAAAGCTCTTTTCACATGCCTTCGACCACTCAAATTTCTTACTCTTTTGGGTCAAAGTTCTCAAGGGAGATGCAATGGACGCAAAACCATCCACAAACCTCCGATAATATCCCGTTAGACCCAAGAAACTCTTAATGTCGGTTGGAGTCAATGGTCTAGGCCAATTTTTCACCGCCTCGGTCTTCCTTGGATGAACCTCAACTCCCTCACTAGAGATGATATGACCAAGAAATGCTACCGACCTTAACCAAAACACACATTTGCTATACTTGGCAACCAATTGATTCTCCTTAAGTACTTGCAATACCACCCTTAAATGGTTCATGTGATCACCCCATTTTTCGAATATACCAAGCTGTCGTCAATGAAGATAATGACAAATGAATCTAGGTAACTTCGAAACACCCTATTCATGAGATCCATAAACACCGTCGGGGCATTCGTGAGACCAAAGGACATTACTAAGAACTCATAATGACCATATCTAGTCCGAAATGCCGTCTTTGGTATATCCTGACCTCTCACCCTAAGTTGATGATAACTCGATCTCAAGTCAATCTTAGAAAAGTAGCTTACCCCTTGGAGTTGATCAAACAAGACGTCAATCCGAGGAAGAAGATACTTGTTCTTAATAGTGACTTTATTGAGTTGGCGGTAATCAATGCATATCCTAAGGGACCCATCCTTCTTCTTCACAAACAAAACCGGAGCACTCCATGGAGAAATACTAGGTCTAATGAAGCCTTTGTCTAGTAAATCTTTTAGTTGAGCCTTCAACTCTTTCAATTCGTCCGGAGCCATCCGATAAGGAGGAATTAAAATGGGATTTGTATTCGGTAACAAGTCAATACCACAATCAATTTCCCGCTCGGGTGAAATACCGGGAAGATCATTAAGAAACACCTACGGAAATTCCCTCACTACGGGGACCGATTCAATGGGAGGAATTTCGGAGTCTAGATCTTGGACTCTTACTATATGATATGAACACCCTTTACAAATCATTTTGCATGCTTTCAAACAAGAGATGATACAACCTCTAGGGATAGAATTTACCCCCTTCCACTCTAAAACGGGCTGATTTGGAAAGTTAAACTTCACCACCCTCGTTCTACAATCTATAGAGGCAAAGCAAGCATGCAACCGATCCATACCCAAAATGACATCAAAATCAAGCATATCAAGTTCTACTACAACCAAATAAGAAAATCTAGTGGGCAACATTATAGGACAATTTCTATACACCCTTTTTGCAACAACCGACTCACCCACCGGGGTAGACACTATAAAAGGTTCATGCAATATATCGGGCAAAATGTCAAACTTTTTAGCTACTAGAGGAGTAACAAATGATAAGATAGCACCGGGATAAAGTAAGGCATAAACATCAATAGAGAAGACTTTCAACATACCGGTCACCACGTCCGGAGAAGTCACTTGCTCACCCCTAGATCAGAGAGCATAGAAGCGATTCTTCCTCGGAGCCTCATTTGAACCACTTGCTTGCCCACTACCCTTGTCTTGACTCTTCACATTAGGAAAATCCCTAACCTTGTGACCACTCTTGCCATAACCAAAGGAAATACATGTTCCAACTAAGCATTCTCCTACATGCCCTTTTCCACACTTGGCACAAGTAGACTTCTTGTTGGGTGAACTAGTATCCCTTCCCTTCTTAGACTTAGGGTTAGATACCCTATCATCCCTAGAGTTAAGGAACTTGGAAGGAACTTGATTAGTAACCCGCTTCTTACACCTACGATTGTCTTGTATCTCAATCTTATTCTTTGAAGAACCACCATCAAAAGATCTTGCCCTCTTAGCATCTCTACTCTTCCTTTTAGCCCTTGCCTCTTCTACATGTTGGTCATGAACCATGATGCGAGAAATTTTTATGTTGTCATGTAGCTTAGATGAATGACATTCCTCTTGCAAATCATCCGACACCCCCGTCACAAAATGTCTCCTTTCATCTCTAGGATCGGAAACCAAAGAAGGAGCATATTTTGACAATTTAGTGAATTTCAAGGAGTATTCATGAACAGTCATACCTCTTTGGTGAAGGTTGATGAACTCCACCACTTTAGCTTCCCTCTTCTCCCTAGGAAAGAACCGATCGAGAAAAGCCTTGTTAAACACTTCCCAAGTCACGGGTCCACCTCTTAAAGGCCTATTGTCCCTCCATTGGATCCACATCCTTGAGTTGATAGGTGGATAACTTGGTCTTCTCACTAGTAGACAACCCCATAGCATAGAGGATCTTGTAGATTTCATCGATGAACTCTTGGGAATCTTCTTCAACCTAGGACCCATAGAAAGTAGGAGGGTTCATCCTACTAAAATCCCTTAGACAAGAGGACATGGTAGCAACTTGTTGGTGTAATCGTGGTACAACCTCCCGATTAGCTTGGGCTGTCATGGCTTAGGCTTGAGTAGTGACGACTTGTGCTTGGGTAGTAATGGCTTGGGCCATTTGGAAGAGAGCAGCCCTTATGTTCTCATCCGTCAAAGGAGGGGGACTCATCGGGGCTTGGTCATCGTTCAGATCTTCCTCAAGAGGAGGAACTTGATCATCACAGGGAGGAACTCCCGCATTAGCAATATCTTCATCTAGTCTTCGTGCCGCATCCTTCAGTATTCATTGCCTATAATCACAATAAAAGGATTAGATGCAAAAGCACATAGATTTAACACTCCAAAGGCACGATATTGGACTTCCAAGAAAGTGAGAGTTTCCTAATTATCCCATAGATTCCTATTCATAAGTGTGGCGCGCTTCACAATTATTAATATGAACCTATATAGAAGTGGTTGAGAGAGACATCGACTCAAAGATATTTAACCTCATGCTTTGATACCAATTTTGTCGCATTCGGGAATAGACCCTAGACGTAACTGGCATCGTCGTCCTCCTTGAGGAATAAGACTAGCCTCTTAGCTTACATCATTACATTCATAGGTCAAATTTAGCGGAAAGTTTAAAAGTTTTCATTACTTCTACTCGGAGGTTTACATAGACCTCTACATACACATAGTATATATATAAAGAGAGAATACATAGACCCTTCGTATAGGAAGATTACTTAAACTTTTAATTTTATTGCACATAAGTATATACAATATAACATAGTCATAATAGTCGTCCCATCTTATAACCATCTAATAAGAGTACAAGAACTTGGGCATAACCCATATATCAAAGTAAGAAGGCCTCACATGGGCTATACAATGTTTCATACTAAATGGAAAAGAAAGAAACATAGAAGTCTTAAACTCAAAACAACTCCATTTACTAGATAGAGGTGTCGCCCTGGGAAAGTGAGGACCTACCTTACTTGGATGATCAAGAGATCCAAGTCTTCTTCAAGTCGCCTTCAAAAGCATTTCAACGACGGGAACCCAAAATGTTGGGAAAAAGGAAGAAATGGGGTTAGTACACAACTTGTACTAAGTATGAGACCATATGCACACATACTTTGAGATCATGCTAAGAAAAGGGACATTTCATAAAGATATGCAATTTACTTTGAAAACACTTATGCATATTTAACACGATCATACCAACCAATAGGACATGTTCATTAAGCCATAAGCATGTACATCACAAGACCAACAATATCAAAACTAGACAAGTCAACATACAAATACAATAATTGAACACATAGTCAAGTAACCCTATCATCAAGTCATAATAGCAACAAGCATGAATAGAAATACATTTCAATATAACCAAAGGAAGACAATTACCCATGAACCCCTATCAAGTCAACAAGTGCAATGACTAAGCAAAGCCCCATAATCTTATTTAATTAAGTAACCCAACAAGAATCATGACTAACATCCTACTTCACATAACGTAGAATTTGAGAGTACATATCATCATACTTTAACAATGTAGACCACCACATATTCATTAGTAACACCATTCAACATATAGTATCAACAATATGCAAGTTCATCATATAAATATCATATACCATTATTAGCATATACATACATAATAACAACTTTCTAAAGTTCCCTTCAACGCAAACTTGTGCAAGGCATAGGTAGAGTATCATACCCATACCTAGGCTAAGTCAAACCTCTTAAGTTACCCTAGTTAGTTTGTAGGTCATAGGGTATAACCCTTGTATATTCATCATCATAGATCAATAATAATTGCATGAGTATTGTCCTTTCATTACAATTTATATAGGTGAGGTTAGCACATTAACATCTTCATATCATGATAAGGCACATTGGTAAATCATTCACCATCCTTATACATTTACATCTTAAGCCAACACCTCACAAATCATAGTCAAGACATTTCAATTCAACATCAAACAACCCTATCAATCCTAATACAAGGCACACTCCAATACAACATCATGACTTAATCACAATTAACCATAATTTGAAGTAAAGGATAGAGATCATAAGACTTACCAAGTCTCCTTCATAGTTCATCATCAAGGTTTTACCACAAACCCTCAATTCAACCCAATTTGGGTAGACATCATCATAAGTCAAATAACAAGGCTAGAAGAATCACTACATAACAATTCAATACTAGATCAAAGATTAAGACAAGATACTTAGGTCAATTTACAATATACCTCATAACCTAGATCATCTGATCAAGAACTAGCATGAAAGACTACAAATCACCCTAATTCATTCATGATTAGTGTAACAGCATCATCTAGAAGTAATTCAACCAATAACCAAGTCAATTAAACCAATACAATACAATTCATATCAATATCACAACCTAGGTTTAAGGGTTAAAGGTCATCTTCTATAAACTAGACCAATACATAAAGATATAACATAATTGAGTTAAAATAAAAGTTAATCTATCCATAATATCCAAAATAAATCATAAAAATCAATTCATAACATAATTTTCGAGATTGGATGAAACCCACTTGAAAACTCAATTTTGGAAATCAATTTGATGGAACCCTTTGAGGAAAGAGGTCTCAAAGGTGAATTAGATCCCATACCTTTCAAATTGATGAAGATTGATGGAGAAATTCATCCCTTTACAGCCCTCAAATCCTCCCCTAGCTTGGTCTTCAATGATGTTTTCCACTAGAGAGAGAAAGAAGAGAGAAGGAAGAGCGTTTTGTTTTGTGAGTTATGATTAGTATAATGGGGTTGGGGTCTTTATATGGGGGGTTAATTATCTTAATTAGGCTTCCCTAATCCCCTAACTAATGACCTAACCCCTTAATTAATTAATTGGAGTTAAGTGAAAACGTGCAGTAAATTGGATCCCTCATAGATGAGACCCCGATCGACGGTCCGTCTGTGAGACGACGGCCACAGGACCCTTCCCTCCTGTTGGTCCATTGTTTTGGTCAGAGACTGGTCGAAAACCAGTCTTCGGAAAAATGCCTAAGTTTTCATCGATGAGGAAATCGACGCCCCCGTTCATTGATACACGGATTGTCGACTGCATATCGTTGGTGACACTGCCTTGGGCAGTTCATTGACCCCAAACGCAAGGGTGCTCCTCAAGGGCCCTTGGTCGGTCCTTGGGGAGTCATACCCAAACTTTTCGATCATGAATTAACTTAAACACATGTTAGACACCCTTCCACCAATTTTCATCATTTTCCGACTTCTAAAAGCTAGTCAAATAGGCCACGCTAGTACCTCCTTGAACTAGTTTTTGGACATCATGGACGTTTTGGTTTCTAGACTTCCTGAATGACTTTTATTCATTAAAATGGACCTTAAAATAGTGTCTAGACCTTATGACACTTATGTTAGGCTCTAGAATACATCTTGGATTTTCGAAGTGTTACAGCTTCTCCTTTGACTACCTTGACCCAAAAGAGTGTTAAATTTGAGTGGTCGGAGGCATGTGAAAGAAGTTTCCAAATTTTGAAACATAAGCTTACCTCCGATCCAATGTTGACCTTACCGGAGGGTACTAAGGCCTTTGTGGTATATTGTGATGTATCCCGAGTGGGTTTGGGTTGTGTCCTTATGCAAAATGGGAAGGAAGTAGCTTATGCCTCTAGACAACTCGAGGTGCATGAGAAGAATTGCCCAACTCATGACCTTGAATTAGCGGTCGTGGTGTTTGTCTTGAAAATATGGATGCATTACTTGTATGGTGTCCACATGGATGTATTTACCGACCACAAAATCTTTCAATATGTGTTCACCCAAAAGGAGTTGAATCTCTGACAAAGAAGATGGTCGGAATTATTGAAGGATTACGACATGAGTGTTCTCTACCGCCTTGGCAAGGCCAATGTGGTTGCGGATGCTTTAAGTCGTATGACAATGGGAAGTGCGTCTTATGTTGAGGAGGGTAAGAAAGACCTAGTAAAATGTTCATAGGTTGGCTCGGTTGGGTGTTCGGTTTGAAGATTCTCCAAATGGTGGTTTTTTGGTCCACCATAACTCCTAATTGTCTTTAGTGATTGAGGTGAAGTCTAAGAAACATCTTGATCTTTTATTGATGGAGTTGAAGGAATCGGTTCTTGGCAAGTTAAATGAGTCATTCTCTCAAGGGGGGAGGGGGGATTGTGTAATTAGGTACGAAGGAAGATTGTGTGCACCGGATGTGGATATTTTGAGGAATAAAATTTTGGAAGAAGCACATGGTTCCCAAAACTTTATACATCAGGGTGCCACCAAAATGTACCGTGATCTTCAAGAGGTCTATTGGTGGGATGGTTTAAAAAGGTACATAGCAAAGTTCGTGGCCGGGTTTCTAAAATGCCAACAAGTAAAGGCCGAACACGAAAAGTCGGGTGGTTTGACTCAAGTAATAAGCATTCCTACTGTGAAGTGGGAAAAAATTAATATGGATTTTGTTGTTGGGTTGTCTTGAACCCGGAGGAAAAATGACTCAATTTGGGTTATTGTGGATAGGTTGACAAAATCCGCTCACTTTATCCCCGTCAAGTCTACTTACTTGGCGGAGGATTATGCAAGAATATAATTGATGAGATTGTGAGTCTACATGGGATCCCTTTGTCCATCATATCAGATAGAGGTGCTCAATTCACATCTCAATTTTTGAGATCTTTCCAAAAAGAGTTGGGTACACAAGTGAATCTTAGCACCACTTATCATCCCCAAATGGATGGTCAAGCAGAGCGTACTAGTCAAACCCTAGAAGACATCTTGAGAGCGTTTGTGATATTTTCAAAGGCAATTGGGATGATCACCTACCGTTGATTGAGTTCTCCTATAATAATACCTACCATTCGAGTATTTTGATGGCACCTTTTGAAGAACTCTATGGTAGGTGTTGTAGGTCTTCGGTTGGGTGGTTCGAGGTTGGTGAGTCTTTACTACTTGGTCCCGAAATAACCTATGAAGCCTTAGAGAAGGTTCGGATGATAAGGGTTCATTTGAAAACAGCCTATAGTCGGCAAAATTCCTATGCTGACAATAGAAGAAGAGATCTAGAATTCAAAGAAGGGGATAAGGTGTAGTTGAAAATTTCACCTATGAAAGGGGTGATGAGATTCGGCAAAAATGGGAAGCTAAGTCCCCGGTATGTGGGTCCCTATGAAATATTGCAACGGATTGGAAAGTTTGCATATGAGTTGAGATTACCTAGTGAACTTTCTTCGGTTCATCCGGTATTCCATGTTTCCATGTTTAAGAAGTGCATTGGTGATCCAATGTACATACTTCCTATTGAAGGGTTAGGTGTGGATGATAGTTTTTCCTATGAGGAGGTTCCGGTGGAGATCCTTGATAAACAAGTTAAGAAATTGAGGAACAAGGAGGTGGCCTCCGTAAAGGTGTTATGGAGAAACCACCTATTTGAGGGAGCAACGTGGGAGGCCGAGGCCGACATGAAGTCCCGTTATCCTCATCTTTTCCCTAACTAAGGTTAGTTATTCCTAATAATAATGTACATAATGAGTAAATTTGAATTTGACTTGTTTCGCAAAAATATGCATATTTATGGTAAAAGGTTCATGTTAAAATGAGTTTTCATGTAAAAATGCTCTTTTGCTTGATTTGCACTTAATTGTGTTTTGTGTATTGTTGCCTTCATATAGAATTGAGCATGTTAATGTGTGGTAAGAAGTTTTGGAAAAAGTGACTTGATGATCATTTTGAGCTCATGTTGATGTTGAGAAGTAAATACCTTATGCGATGATGTTGAGCTCTTATATGTATTAAAGTGTGATTTGAGTTGCTATGTGTAAATGGCATGTTGTTAAGTTGATTTGAGTTGTGACTCATGCTATCATATGTTGTTGTTAGTTGGGATGCTAGTATTGAGTCTATCCTTTCCCTACAAGAGATTTTAATGTCATTTGAGGACGAATGTTCCTAAGGGGGGGATAATGTAATACCCTGAAAATCTAAGACCTAATCTAGAGCCTCACATGTTGAACAAAGACTTAGAACACTGTTTAAAACCTAAAACAATGCATATAAATCATTTAACAAGTTTTAGAGTCAAAACGTCAAGGAACATCCATGACGTCCGGTGAATTGTGATATAGAGGTTAGTGTGGCTTGGCATGTTGCATGAGGTTTTAGGAGTTGGAATTTAGTGAAATTCGGTATAAAGGTGTTAAAAATGTATTATAGTGTGTTTAGGGTCGAAAATTTTGGGTACGAATGATAAGGGTCCTTGGAGAGGACCCTTCCAAAATGCCTAAAAGTTGTCAAATGACAGTGGCTACCTACAAGACCAAGCAACGGTCCGTCGTCTGGTCGATGAGGCATCACTGGCCTTCGTAGGTAATGCCTTAGAAAGTGTCCAAAAACCAAGTCTCTGACACCATCGACGTTGTGTAGTACGGGGGCATGGGTTGGCGTCAACTGACCTATGGACCGTAGGTCGGGGTCTCGTAGGTCAACGCCTAGTTTAAGCTATCCAATTTTAAGTAATTCAATTGATTAGTTAGTTCCTTAGGTGGTTAATTAAGGGTTGGGGGAAGGCTAATTATGTTAGTTAAGGGAGTATATAAGACATAACCCTCATTAAACTCACCCAACACCCCCACCATTCCAAAACCCACATCTCCCTAACCTCTCTCTTCCCAAACTCAAAAATCTCCATTGAAGAAACACTAGGGCACCAAATTGAGGACGAATTCACCAAGGATTTAATTCCGAATTCGTGGCAAGATCATCACAAAGGTATGACTTCTTTCACTCTTGGGATTCCTTTCCCCAAGAGGCCCTTCCAAAGATGATTTTCAACTTCCCCAAAACTAGGGTTTCAATCTAGACATGGGTTCTCTTTTCAAAATGAAATTGTTAATCAATTGTGATGAGTTATAGTCTTTTATCATTATTCTAAGAATTGATGGTCAGTTATTGTTAATCAATCAAGATTGCCCCTTTGAACCATTGTCTTTTCCCACACTCATTATGTCTTGAAACTCTATAGAAATTGTGAAGGATGATAACTATATGAATGTGTAGAATGGTAATTGCTCTGTATTACTTCTTGAATTTACCTTAACTATGCATTGGATATGTATTCCTTCGTAATTGAAGTATGGAGGCAACGAAAGGGCAAGAAGTTATGAAGATTGTTTTTTCTTGAATTCAATTGTGGAGTATGAGTGACTTAGATTGTAATGCTTATATGTCTAATGTGTAGTTGTGATGTTGGTAGAAAGTATTCCTCATACTAAACCCTAGACTATTGAATTGGTTATGAAGTATCCAAGTATGTTATGATATGATTATTATATGATTGAAAGTAGTTTCTCATGATTATAATGAAGTGTTTAGTGAAAGGTTTACTCACTTGTATGTGGTTTCTAAAGTGAAAGGATCTCACTTATGTCACCTATGAGTTATTATGATGAGATGTTCACATAAAAGTCTAGAAGAGACTAATGTGGTATTGTATGATGAGTATGATGATTACTAAAGGGAATGAATGCTTAGCACCGAAAGGGCATGTAAATGAGATGGAGGTCTCACGTTTAGCAAGTACGGATTCCCATGATATGTGTTATCTCATGAGATGGAAACCTCCACGTTAGTAAGTCAAGGTTTCTAGTAACAATCTCCTTGACCCTTAACTATGTGCCCACATAGGACTATAGCTTAGTGGATCCACCTAGATAGCTATGTAAGATTGGTTACACCTTCACCAACTGTTAACCCTCTCTTTTCGATGTGGGAGGAGAACACCGAATTCCATGTAGCTCGCATGGTCTTATGTCGGTTATTACACTTTCTTCCCTAATGTAATATGATAATGAATAAGTCAAGTATGTGAATTTTTATTAGGGCTTGTCTTAAAGGTTACTACATAGGGTGAGGGAGGGTATGTGACTTCTCTTACTCATTTCACATGTGGGGTCCTAAGGGATGGTCTTAGTAGTGGTATTATATGAGTAAGTTGAGTTAATTATATGCAAGTCATGTTATATGTGAACTTATTAACCAAGCTTTTTATGATAAAGTATGACATTTTGTTGTATGCATGTAATAAGTGACTTAGGTGATGCTTAGCTTTGGATAGGGTTATGTGGTTCTATTCTTGGAATTGCACAAGTGTTGTTTTAGGTTTCTTATGTGTTAGGTTAACATCATGTTGAATTGACTTATAATGTTCCAAATATGTGCATGTTGAGTTATTGACATAAATCATGGTTTTGACTAAATTGTGTCTTTTCTCGTGCATTAATGATTTTATGCATAGGAGCAATACTTAGTACATGTGTTTTTTACCTACCCATATATCTATATTTTCTACAATTATGTAGGTTCGAGTCATTGAGTTCTTAGAAGGCCAATTGAAGAAGACTTGGACTCTTTTCTCAAGTGTTGGTAGGTCCTTATGTTCGGGGTTGTTACCTATTTCAACATTCTAGATTTGGAGTTGTATTGTCCTTAAGACATTGTTCATTCCTTTATCATTTAGATATTGATGTAAGCCTATATTGGCATGTTGAATTTGTATTGGCTATTCCAAAGATTTGTACTCGTTTAGATGGTTCAATATGAGACGAATGTTTCGATGATGTTGTTTAAATGAGAAGTCTATGTATGCTTCATATGCAAGGAGTCGAAGTAAACTCCGCATGTAGTATGCGAGAGGTCTATGTAAACCTCACTATATAGCTATATGTATAAAAAGTTTTAATTTTCTGCACTTTTAACCTATGAAATGTAATGATGAATGCTAAGAGGCTGGTCTTAGTCCTCTCTGAGGACGACGACGCCGGTTACCTCTAAGGGGTGCTCCCTAGTCGTGACAACTAAGGCAAAACATTCTCCAAAAATATTTACAAATTACAAATAAAGCACAAAACAAGGTGAGGAAGATAACCAAATAGAATAGACATGCTTCAACTGCTCGAAAACTCCATAAGTAACCTAAATCATGGTTTCTAGGAATTTAACATGATTAACCACCAATTCAAACGCAAATACAAACAAATTAACATACAATAACTTAATCATGCTCATTCAAAGGAGATGAAAGTCGTAGCATACCTGCAGGCTGACCGCACGCACTCCATATCACATTGTCAGAGCGTTTCTTGTCCGCACGACCTCAAAACTCTATAACACTATCAAAAATAGAATCACAACGTTAATACGATCGTTTTGACCCAACAATCATATTTTTCAGAGACGGATAAAAATTGGGTCTAAATCGAGAATATGGGACTCGCACTTGGGATCCCAAAATTTACTATATGAAAAAGTTTATTTTACCTCCACCAACCTGTGTCCCAAAGTGGAACAAAATTTAGGACTAGGACAGCTCAGAATCAGCCCATGAAATTATATCACCATTAAAACTAAAGAAGAAGAGAGGACACAACTAAAACTCGAAAATTACCTGAAACAGAGGTAACCCCCCCCCCCCCACTGACCCCGAGCACTCCAATGCATATCCACGCCAATTTTGTGTTACCAAGCCTCTGAATCACCCAAAATAGAGCTAAAATAAGAGAGAAATTGCGTTCAGTAAATGAGGGTTGATTTTTTTTTCCCATTCCAAAGTTCATAAGGAGTGGAAGACAGTAGTTTAGAAGTCAGTTTTGTCACTACGTAAGCCGCAGTCAATAATGCAACTCCCCAGAAAGAGATAGACAAATTTATTGCGTCATCATTAATCTTGTCATGTCTAATAATGTCATATTCCTTCTTTTAGTTACACCATTTTGTTAATTTGTATAAGGAGTATTTTATTGTCTGATAATACTCTATCACTACATAATTATTCAAATTTTTTTGACAAATATTCACATCCTCGATCAGTTCTTAATGCTTTTATGCTTTATCTATTTAATTTTCAACTTCATTCATATATCCTTTAAAGCACTCAAGTGCTTCAAATTTATGAGAAATCAAATAGACATAACCAAAGCGCGTGAAATCATCAATATATGTAATGATGTATGTAGTACAAGACCTTGCCTTACATTCATTGGACCAAAAATATCATAATGAGTTAAATGAAGTGGGAACCCTACTCTCTTAGCCTTCCAAAATGGTTTATGCATAAGCAAGATAATTTTCACAAGTTGGAATTTCAATTTTGGTGAAAGAACCTAAATGTCCTTCTTTTGCCACCATATTCATTTGATTTGTCCCTATGTGATCTAATATTGCATGTCATGTAATAACATCAATATCATTGTTACTTGAATAACATGCCATTACACAACAGTCAACATAATAGTCATAAGTCGAAGGATTAAAATTTAAAATGATAAAGTGATCATAACGTAGTCCAAAACCATATTAAATATTATGTAGAGTTATTCTAACACCATTACGACTAAAAAACAAATAAAAACCAACGTGTAAAGAACAAACACAGATACAAAGTTTCGCCGAATCTGAGGAGCATATAGGACGTCATACAACATCAAGTAACGACCACCATACAAGTCCACTTTGCAAGTGTCTATACCTTTGACTTCAAGCCTAGCATTATTTCCTACGTAGTTCCACCTTGATTTAGATGAAACTCGACGAAACTCCATAAACGCCTCTCTATCTCGACTCAAGTGGTCGGTAGATCATGAGTCTACAATCCACATAGGATAAGATGCAATTAGTAACAAAGTGCCAGAAACATATGTAGCACTTAAAGATGCGTTTAGAAATGCTACTTTTTTGGGCTCGGTGTATTCATGAGCAATATCTAAATGAATTGTTTTTACCTCTTTGGAAATTCATGAAAGAAACAAAATAAACCTCGAATTCGTGGGGATCATACAACATATCTTATTCAAATCAAATGACACAATAATGGGTTCTAATTTTCAATCTTTATACGTTTTTCTATGCTTTCGAACAATCAAGTAACACTTATTTATTTTAAGAGCCTTTTTGCACAAAATTTGACATATATTATTAACAACTATCTCATAACAACAAATACAAGAAACAATTTTAAACCAAAGAGAAAAACAACCTAGCTGTGATGCCATTTGTAGGATTTATAGTAAGAAATCAAGAAATTGTGTACCTTATATTTTTGCAGCGAAAGTCGATTGCTCCAAAGTCATGCTTTGAATCACTAGGAATCAAAGATTGATTCACAAACTAAATGTGTATCTTCAGACATAAAAAATGCTCCTTTTTTATTCTTCTGATTTGTGTTATTTGTTGTTTTGTATTTTTTAGGTTGTCTGTCTTTTTTTCTGACGGTAAAGGAATAAATCCTTTTAATAAAAGGGGTTGAGAAGTTTTCAGTTTAATAATTCCCCCCCCCCCCTCTTCTTCTTTTTCAAATAAGAGATAAGTAGTTCTTATGTCTTATCAGATAATTTCTTTGGTCGGATTGGGTCGGTCCACATGGGTGACCCACGACCCTAAACTTACAAAAGGAAAAAAAAGAAGACTAATAGTAATTGCGAGAGGACACAAAAATTATACTAACTTCAAAAGCATAATTTTACTACAAGATAAACTCATGCTCATATTAAGTAAATAGAATTACAAATAAAACAACAACACTACATCAAAATATTATAGCAAGATGAGATGTACGAAAAAGTCATCTAATAAATGGATACTGTGTCAAAAGGAATGATTAAATCAGTAATGCACGTAAATAGTATATTTTAAAAAAAGGAATCGTACTATACCAACGAAAGGAATAATTTTGTCAAAAGAGTATATAATTCATACTCTTGCAAGCTCTAACTCTAGGAACTTTCTTCGGTGGGTGATTTATGTAGTTAACACTTCATAAAATAGTTATATTACCCCCATTATATGGTAATTTATCTAAATTTATTTTGATGGTAACATATAGATATTTCTTTGGTTAAATTTAATATTGGTCCATAAGAAGATAGTTAGTATATTTATAAGTTTTTTTAAGTAAATAATTATTATTGTTTTCATTTTAGATTCACCAAAGAACAATGCTAGGAATTTGACTACAAGAAATGTGCTTTGACTAGATTAAAGAAACTTAATGTTCTAGAGAAAACATTTATATACAAAAAAATTGAGAAAGCATGCAGGTATTTTGCAGCTTACTATTATTTAGGTTTTACGTCTTGAACATGCTAAGTCTAGATAAATTTGACCTAGTGGACTATTCATTTCGAATAAAAGTATAAGCACTAGTGTTTATTTATCCTTTTACATACCTAAAAGGGGAAAAAATAAGAGTACAATAATAAAAGAATTTGCATACTGAGAGACAACAAAATTATAATAAATTCAAAAACATAATTTCACTACAAGATAAACCCATCCTCATATCATGTAAACAGAATTACAAATAAAGCAACAACACTACATCAAAATATTACAAAAAGATGAGAAATACTAAAAAGTCATATAACAAATTAATATTGTTTCAAAAGGAATGACAAAATCAGATATGTACAACAAAAATCAATTGGAAAAAAATTGTACTATACCAATCAAAGGAAGAATTTTATACAACAAAATCTTCCTTCTAAATTTAATCCCAAAAATTATGCTACATTCTTAGCAAATTGGTTGTACTTGATATGAATTGACACAAATATATTGATGCAATGCAATTAAGTTGGAAACCCAAAAGTTAGAGCAATTTTCTAAAATATAAAATACATTAACTGGTATTTTAATAAGAGTAGACAAAAAGACCTAGCTACATTATTATTATTATAATATAGTACTCGACAAATTAATTCTTCAGTTATTGTTTTTATATGTTTCTCTTAAAGAATTCCAATAAGGTATATGAAAAGACTTGAATGCAATATTATTTATTTATTTATTGCATCATAAAGTACCATTTACTTTTGTATATGTTTATCTTGACGATTTATTTCTCTAAGGAATAATTTTTATTAGTAATATATATATATGTACAAACACAAATATTATAGGTTCAATCACGTACAAAACTTACGACTTACAGACAAACTTCTAAGATTTGCTTTTTTATTTGTTATTTTTTAAGTAATAAGTATAACAATCCATCATACTTTATTATTATGTAATTAAACTTTTTTACTTAATAATTTCTTACTTAACCACCGCTTTATGCAACTTAAATACTATTATTCAATAAGATATTTAAGTAAGAATTTATTGAATGAAATCAAAAGGTCATTACATATTTATGTAATTAAAATGATATAGTATTTACGGATAAGGGCATCAAATGCCCCTCAACTATTTGAAATGACACAAAATTACCTTTCATCCACCTTTCGGCTCCCAAATACGCACGACGTCAACCTTTTGGCTCAATAATCCCCTTATTTCTAACTGTCCATGATCATAAAGTGGATAAAAGGTAGATTTACACCAAATCTCAAAGTGTAAGGGAATCTTAGGCCCTTCTCCATTAAAATAATTTGATATTACTTAATATATGAGATCATATGTTTAACCTGAATTTTTTCTTCTTGGATCTTTTCCACCATTTTAATTGTTTTTTCAACTGATGATAAATTAAACAAGGGAGAAAAAAGAAAGAAAAATAACGGCATTCATTTATGCATAGTTAGTTCAATAGAATATGATTTAATTAAGCAACTATGTATACGTAGACTGTGATTTTTATTTTGCGTGTATCCAAAATTGAAAATCAAAGAACGAAAATATTTTTTTGCTATCCCCACCCAACATAAAAATAATATAAAAAGAATATGAACATGTATGTCCATTTCAAGTTTGAATTCTTGATATCTTAATTAATAATAAGAGATTTAAAAAAATAAAGAAGAGGAAAATGAATAAAACAATTGAATAATTGATAGAAAAAAATATATCAATAAAGAATATTAATAATTTGTTAGTCTTACAATCAAACCGGGCTAGTAGCGATTATTGTTAGATTACCAATTATAAATTGGGCTATAATAAATTGGGGGTTGATTTTAAATAGGTCTATAGGAAGATATCATGAAATTTATATTTTCTTAATGCTATTTTCAAGCTTTTTGGGTCAAAATATGAATCATGTGTAGTTTTCATTACTTATTTGAGAAGGGTTTAAATACAGACCAATCAGATTAGGCAACATGATAAATATGACCACAAGTTTACATCAAGGATATTTTTGAGCCAAAACTTCATGTGTAATTAAAGCTCGAAAGATGGATGAAGGGTAATTTTATGTTAATTGAAATAGTTGAAGGGGAATTTTAGACCCTTCTATGCAGTATTGGATATTTATAAAATTATATGTTTTATAACATTATCATTTATAGAGCGACAAAAATGTAATCTAACTTTGAAGTGAGGAGCTTCCAATAATAACGAGGTATATAACGCTCCTTATGGTTGAAAACATGGTGATAGTGTACTTTTTTGCTTCTTGTACAAGTATAGGAATAATAAAAATGCAACTCTATACAAGGTTCTACTTTAAAGTGTCAATTACGCTATTCTCTTGCTGCAATAGCAAGCTAAACAAAATATTTGGACTACAAGGTTTAAACTAATGGTACATATCAATGTATCAAATCATTTTTTATGACGATAGTATCTTGACACGCTTGCACATTCCAACGTATATTTGTTATTTCCCATATGCATAGGGTAACTTTGTAATCAATGTTTAAGCAGATTGGAATCATCCAATGTCTTTAGCTTCCGACTATGATTTTGAACTTGCAAAGTACCAAAGTTAGTTGTAAATTGTAATTATCCAGAAATAACTTCATGAAAGTAAATTGTAATTATCCAGAAATAACTTCATGGAAACCATTGTCCAAAGTTTGAAGAATTAAAAAATCCCAACATAATATTAGAAATAGAGTAGGATATAGACTATCACAAGATTCGTGAATAGTAGCAAATGGAGCACTGAACCAGGATTCATCAAATATCAAGACTTAACATATAGACATAATCATTCGAAAATATGGTTGCACATCTATTCCATTAATAAGAATCACAAGCACAATAACATCCATATATGGATATATCAGCCTAACAGATACGCTCAAGTAAATCTGAGCGGTATTTCTAGATAACCAATAACAGGTTTTATGTGCTTCATTAACTTATATTTCAATTTATGTTTTAATGATGACACTAATCCTAAGTGATCCGTGCCAAATAACACATTCAAAAACTGTGAAAAGAGGGCATAAATCTAAAAAAGGAAATCACACACTTCTAGAAATAGGGAAGATTGACAAACGAGAATAACAAAATCAAGGAGATTGACTCGTATAAAGATTGAAATAAGATGAGCCAGCAACATATCACAAGGAAAGACACCCTACAAAAATCAAAGGATGAATGACTTGTTTAGTTTCAACAAGTATTTTTGGTACTTGGGGACAATAGGAAGTACTAAAATAGACAAAACCTAAAGCAATATAACCGCATTTGCACACATTGATATATCTTGCTTAGATACAAATATTCAAGTCAAATTTATAGATAAACACACAAAAAAATGATGACAAGGTAGAATAGTTACCAGTTTTCCTTTTTGAAAGCATCTTGAATGCACACTTTTTTCTTAAGCTCTTATGATTAACAAATTTGTCATTCTGGTAACGGTAAACCTCAAATTGAAAATTATATCATCGTAAGAAAAAAAAGATAATTCATCAATTAGCTATACCTCTGCCTTGATTCATTCAATACGATGCAACAGATCTTTTCCACCCCTTTTTTGTGAGCTACAAAAACACAAATGCAAACATCAAAAATCTTTTCAGTGTTTGAACGAGAAGCACCGTAAGTGAAGATTTTAAAAAGCTTCATAACATGTGAAAAAAAAATTTCTTTGAATCACAGTATCGATAGAAATACTCCGCATCTGAATTGATGCTTTCTCGGACTATCTCAACCATGTAAGCCTGTAAAGCACAATCCGTTGACACCCAATTATGACCTCATATTTTTATAATTCATACTTTTATGTTTTATTCATTAAAAAATTCAAAATACATTTTTTATAAATTTAATTAAATTTATCGATACTTTTACTTATTCCACAAATCTTATGATTTTTATAAATTCATTTTGATTACATTATATTTGTCACAATTAGTTGAATATGTTAAGAATATTATCTCTATTTGACTAAATAAATATTTTTTGTTAAATTATATTTTTACCTGTCATTAATCACTCTTTGTTAATATTCATTTTAATATTTTTAACATAGTCTAAAAATATATTAAAACACACCAATTTTATCAATTAATAACTTTAGGTCATGGACTTGAGCCCATGGTTAATCCCATTATATTGTATAAATGTGATTTGTTTTTAATATATGTCTTACTTAGTGGTAAAATAATTTTCCTTGTGGTGTGAAGTTTCAAAAATTAACAAAACCCTAAAAGCATTTTTTTTCAGTTTTCCCTCTCAGCCGCCACCACCACCAACCTCCAAACCCACCGGAAAAACAACACTTGAAACCCCAACCAATAAGCCTTCATTCTCACGGTCTTCAACAAGGCTCAACCAAGCAGCCCCCCCCCCCAAATTTCAAGACCATCCCTCCCATTTCTCTCCTACTCCAACAAAACCCACACCCAACCATCGCTAAAAAACCTCTACAACCACCAAAATCCCCCATTCTCTTCATCTTTTCTGTTGAAGTAACGACACCAAATAACAACCAACCCGAAACCACCTCAATTCCACCACAAATTCCCAAACAAATCCACCCAAAAGCCTAATAAGTCCATCTGAAACAGACCTAAACCACCACTGCCTCACTTCTTTCTTTCACAATTTTCGTGTCTTTTGTTTGTTTTGGAGGTAGTCAACAAGTTCAAATATGCAGCATAGATTTTTCATACAACAACTAACAACACCACATCGAGCAACAGACCTCGTTGCAAATACAATCGGTGAATGGTATGCGGCTCAATGCCTTTGTTTCATCATCTTTTGTGACACTGGTATTTCTATTTGGCTTTGTTTTATATTATTTTGGTGTTAAGTTTTCACTTCAACCTTGTGTTTCTCCAATAAACTCCATAAATGTTGGGGTGCCTTGTTTTCATTCATTCTAGCTATTTTAGATGTTCTTTCATTCTTGTTATGTTGTCGTATGATTGAATACTATTGTTAGTAGGTTGGTGTTGCCCCATTTATTTTTCCATTAATTATTATGTCATTCACAACTAATTTAGTAACTTTTGTTATTAGTTTGAACTGTTATTAAATTGTTTAGTTAATTGTGTGTTTAGGTTTTCTACTAAATATGTGTCAATGCTATTATTTGATTTTGTTTTATCATTTTGTCTAGTTTTAGAAGTTATTATTATACTGCCATGTTTCATTCTCAGAAAATATGTGTATTGTTTCAGATATGTTCATTTCCTCATTAATTTCTTAGTTGTTGCTCTATTTTATTCACAATCTTGTTACACTTTGATTTAGTTCATCCGTGAGTCAATTTGTTGACTGTTTATTAGTGATGGCATGTTATTGTATCTTTGAAAATTTTATATGAATTTGAATTTGAAATTATAATAAAAAATGACCAATAAAAAAAATCTCTCGGTTAATTTTCGAGGACTCCCCATTATTAAAGAGGGAAATTTAGTTCAAGTTTATATACATTACTAGTAATGTATAAGATTAATTAATTACCACTTAATGTGAAAAGATGGACAAATAATTGTGCCCGACTTAGTGAAGTAATTGTTTCAAGTTATAGGATCTAAGAAACTGTGCATAATTTCGGCCGATTCTAACATCAGTTATATGGAGCCGAACGACGAAGCCTCCTTCTAATATAAAGATGTCTCCGATTCTACTCTCCCGGCAAGAATAAAATTTTCTATTGTGATTTTTTGGAGAGTTAATCAGAGGTCTAGAACCCTAAGACCATATTGATTCCTAGTCATGAGCATTTTCCCCTTCAATAAGTCCTACCGATAATGAGGATTAATCGAACAAAAGAGTACGAAATACTAAATAGGTATACAAGAAAAGTGAGACGTGATTATCAAATAAGAAAAGTGAGACGTGATTATCAAACAAGAAATAAGGAAACAAAAAGAAAAGAGAGAGAAGATGAAGTGTTAAACCGTGAGAAAATAGAATTTCCAAATTGAGAAAAAGAGACTTCTTCAATACAAAACATCGCTAAAGTATCTGGTGCCATGAACTATCCTAGCATCTTGATGTCTTCTAAGCAAAGTTCTCAATTAACATATCTCCAACACTCTGTCACAATAGTAACATCTGATAGAGACATACCTATCGTTCCTTCCACACTACTTGATGGCTGAAACTTACTTAAACTTGTAATAAGGTCATTTGTTAAGAAGAACCTCACTTGGTAAACCTTACAGGATGTTATCTCAGGTGCATCCTTATATCGAGGTTGATAGGACTCCGGTGCCAAGGATTTGACACTAGGTGTAGATTTTAGAACTACACGATGAAAAAACATGTTGGACCATAACCTTCCTAATGAAGTCAGAAGGTGGAACCAAGAACATATTGGTTCCACCATCAAGTTTTGGAACCCCAACATGATCTCTTGAACTCAAGTACCTCAAAAACTTTGTGCATGAGGAAAAATCTTTATCACTATTAGCGTAGAAGAATACAATGTTTAAACCTACAATAGCATATGAATAATATTTAGTCAGGTTGTATAACCTCGTTCCGGCTGATCATTTGAATATATCAGAACTACAAAAAGTAAAATGTCACCACTTGAACGTAGTTGATAAAACCGATAGAAAATAGTTAACCTATATAGGAATTATATGTATTGTGCTAATCCAAAGAAAGATCAAACATGCATATATTCTATGCTAAAAACTTTTATTTTAACAATTTAGGAATGAGTTTCATAAGAAATTATGCTAAATCATAATTATATCTCAGATTCTATAATTACCCCGATAGGAACACAAACAACATGACACACGAATTTGCCGTTCTTGGCAATAATGCCACGCCATTTATAGTCATGTCCAGAATAGTGTTGTCAAGGAGAAACTCTTGCATCACTGATGATGCGTGACTGCATGCTACAAGACCCGAGAAACGTTTCTACCAAATGGACCTAAACCATATTGTCCATCTAACACATGACCTCAATCACTTGTTCTTTTATAAGGATAAGAGCTATCATTTGCCCAATTAATCCTCGATCTTTTGATTTTCCTTTGAAGTTGTCTAGAATCAGTAATTAGTTGTCTTGAAATAATAGGGTGCAACCTGCTTTCCATAGTTAATGGTCTAGGTGGGATGTCAGAACCATAACATGGCAAACATCCAGATACATTAGAATCCAGCATAAGGAAATTCTAGACAAATGTATATGTGCCGGTTAAGACAACCTATGTTGGCCTTAAATGAATTTGGATGGTTTCCATCTCATGGTCCTGACATCCCAGCTAAACCATTGAGTATGCAAGGTAGGTTTCAACATGTAATTTCAATACCAGTAATTACCTATCCTAGAAACTTCAAAGGGAAGCTAAAAGATCGGGGATTGATGGTAGAAATGTTTGTTCTTATCCTCATAAAATTTGAACAAGGGATCGAGATCCTATGTTGGATGAACAATATGGTTTGGGTCCATTATGCAGAATGTTTCTTCATGTCTTGTAACAGTCATTCAAGCAAACAACGGTGATGCAAGAGATTTTCGTAGACAATACGATTTTTGCCATGAGTATAAATG
This sequence comes from Solanum sitiens, assembly GCA_016801875.1. Classification (NCBI taxonomy): domain Eukaryota; kingdom Viridiplantae; phylum Streptophyta; class Magnoliopsida; order Solanales; family Solanaceae; genus Solanum; species Solanum sitiens. The sequence continues at coordinate 625,387 of JABWTJ010000423.1, forward strand.
GTGTGGTATTATCACCATGAATGGAACATTTGTATGTTGTGTTGTCTGTGTTCCCATCGGGGAAATCATAGAATTTGAGATGTAAGTAATATTTAGCAGAATTTCTTATGAAACTCATTCCTAAACTGTGTCAAAAAAAGTTGTTGGCAAAAACTATGTGTGTTTGATCTTTCTTGGGATTAACACAATTTATATAATTCTTATATAAGTTAATTATTTTGAATGGATTTTGTCAGCTACATTCAAGTATTACATTTTTCTTTTTTGCAGCCCTTATGTAGTCAACTGCTCAACCAAAATTGGATTAGACAAGTTAACTAAACACTATTCAGATGTTGGTGTCATGTTCAACATTGTGTTCCTCTTGTCTAGTAGTGACAAAGATTTTACCTCCTACATAGAGTTTTTGTAACACCTTGGATCTCAAAACGAAGAAAATCCTAGTTTTTAGAAAACTGGTGTCAGTACCAATGGAACCACCCACGGACCGTAGGCGGAACCACATAGCCTAGGTGGGGTTCTGTCATTTAGATCCAAATTTTGATGGTCTCTGATCCCATCCACGATCGACCACTATGGTCCCTAGTTAAACCTACGAACCGTAGGTGGGGTCAGCAGTTATTTAAATGAAAATGGATGTTGGTTCAACTTCAAACGATCTTATCTTTTAGCACAAAATGAATTAGGTGGCCCATGATCTATCAAATTAAAGATAATTGAATTATCTTTCCAACTCCACCAATTTTGTTAAAATCCAAGCTCGGAGTTATGCTTCTTTTAGTGAAGCCTTGTCGGGTAGAGCATGAACGATGACTCCAAACAACAATTGGTAGTTGAAACGATGGCCCGTCAGTCCTGTAGTAGATGACACTCATCATTTTTGAAATTAGGATCATTTTTGTCCTTTTTCCCGATGTATTAAGCATGAAAACTACGTCGTTTTACTTAGAGTAAGCCTATTAACCTAGTTTGGCATACCTAGAACCCTCATTCTCCAAAATCATCAAAATTAGAACAAAAAGAAGGGAAAGAGGAGTATGTTTCTTTCAAGGAAGAGTAACACTGTTCTTCAAGTTTCAGCCCCAAAATCCTAAGGATTTTTGTGTACATTTCGTCACCAGGTATGTGGTATTTCACTAGTGGATTCCTTTCATCACTAGGTCCCTAGAATTTAGTCAGTTCCTTGATTCTACAAAGCTTGTTTAGACCTAGGATTCCTAAAACCTTGGAGATTTTTTGCGATTTAGCTATTATAGTATCCTTAATCGAAATAGCATATTTCTTGGAAAATTTTCTTAATTCCATGTATAAAAACTCAGAACCCTAGTTTGTATAAATTCTTTTTGTCACGCCCCGAGACTACCCCTTGACGTAAAATGAGATATAGGATCATGAGTAACCCAAAGCTAACTATGTGTCTCGCATATATCAAGTATACTAACAATAATTGAATAAGACATGTACAATGCAAAATCTAAAACAATGGATAACTGAAAATATAAACCCTAACTAGTGTAAATGTATAAAACACACTAAGAGTTTAATAACAATTGAAAGATAAACTTAAAAATTCAAGTTGATTCTACTACTATTTCTGAAAAGCCTCTGACTAATTTGAGTTTCTCGAACATGCTCCCCCCAAGCTAACCCTGACAAAATTGAATGTAAAAACAGAAATGAAAAGCATGTCTATTGTCCTCGAAGTATGAGGACTCACCATTGAATTTGTTGACTATGGATCGAGAACTAATCTAAGCATGATCTAGATTCCGAGTACCTGAAGCTACATCATGCAAGGATGTAGTGCAGAATATGCATCAATACTATGAATGTAATAAGGATGTAGGATATAGATACTAAGCCAAACAAATATATATAAGCTGAACAAAGTATAACAGAGCAATGACATAAATTGAGCAAGAATGAAAATACTGAAAACATAACTGAAAAGCTAAACTGAATGCAATGAACTAGTGCTAACCACAAACATGACATGCTAAACTGAATACTGACGTACACAATAAAACCCTTGTCAAATGCATTAGGATTCTGACTTTGGGAGCTACTATTAGCCTATATAAACTACGTGAGATAAATGTGGAGTCCGATGTATACGCCCCATCGAGAGGACCTAATATACCTTGCAACTGATATAAAGACATGACTGTCGTGATCACTAAATCCGATGCCCAACAGAGGGGACTTATACTCCTATGAGGGCACGTAATTCTGGACTTAAAAAGTACGTTGAATCCTAGTCCAACACGGTACTAAGTCTACTCCCAACTATATATGTATATGAAACAAATTAACTCAAATACTGAATTATTGAATAGCTAAAAACACTGACTTGCAATATGAGAATGCAACATTTATATACTGATAATGTTACATTCAAATCCTAGAGCATGATTATCTGTTCAAGTGACATAGAAAGTATAATTCATGAACTAAGAAAATTTATACAAACTAGGGTTTAGAGATTTTGTAGAAGAAATTAAGCAAACTTTTTAAGAACAAGATATTTTGATTTAGGATACTACAATAGCTAACTCACAGTAAATATCCAAGGTTAGAGAAATCATATTTCTATATAACGTACGGAGAATCAAGGAACTAACTAATTCTAGAGACTTAGTGGGTGAAAGGAATCCACTAGTGAAATCCCACAGACGTGGTGACAACATTTATAGAGAAATCCTTTGGATTTTGGGGTTGAAACTTGAAGAACAGTGTTGCTTGTTCTTGAAAGAAACCGGCGCCTCTTTTTCTTCTTTTCGTTATAATTTTGATGACTTTTGGAGAATGAGAGTTCTGGGTATGTTTGACTAGGTTATTAGGCTTAGACTCAATAAAATGATGTATTTTACGCATAAAACCATTTATTTTAAGTGCCCAATGCATAAGGTAAAGGAACAAAACGAGCCTGAATTGAAACTGATGAGTGCCATCTACTATAGGACTGACGGACCATCGTTTGACTATAAATCATCGTTTGTGGTCATTGTTCATGCACTTACTTACAAGGCTTCACTAATACGAGTATAATTTTTTATTCTTAGCTTGGATTCAATTACCTTTAATTTGATAGGTCATGGGCCACTTAATTTATTTTATGCTAAAAGATATGATCGTTTGAAGTTGACCCAACAACTATTTTGCTCCAATTGGTTTCTGACCCTCACCTACGATCAGACCTACGGTATGTAGGTTCAACCACATACCGTACTGGTCAATTGTGGGTGGGATCAGATACCATCAAAATTTGGACCTTAATGATGGAACCTTACCTACGGTCTATGGTTCTACCTACGGTCCGTGGGTGGTTCCGTTGGTATTGGCACTAGTTTTTGTGAAGACTAATATTTTCTTCATTTTAAGATTCTAGGTGTTAGATTATCTCCCCCTTTGGAATATTCATTCTCGAATGATGTTTAAAGAAGCTGAGTGTGGAAGGAAGGAGTTGTAATCCCTACCACTAAGTACTAGAAATTGATATCTGACTAATTTGAGTTCAATGAACATGCAAATATGTTAAAATACAAGATTAACTTGTGGAACAAGTATTGAGACTCGATTTTACAAGAGGAAACTGAGATAATGGAGAGGAACTATTGCCTCAGGCTGAAAAATAATAGCAAGGAAGTAGATGAGGGCACTTGGCTATCATGGGTGCGTCTGCTTCCTAAGCATCTCCCTCTACTAACTGACTCCTCAACAAAACCTTTACAGAAGGTAGTTCCTCATTTCTCAACCTAAGAACCTGACAATCAAGAATTTCAACTAACACTTCTTTATAAGTGATACTATGCTTCATAACAACACTCCCTAATGGTACTATTTATGCCGGATCACCCACACACTTCTTCAACAAGCAAATGTGAAAGATTGGATGAACCACTACTAGTTCAGTTGGAAACTCTTACTTATAAGCCATATTACCAAGCATTTTCAGGATTTTGTAAGGACATACATATTTGGGATTGTGCTTGCCTCTCTTTCCAAATCTCATTATCCCCTTCATAGGTGAAACCTTCAGGAAAACCCAATCACCAATTTTGAACTTTAAGTCCTTTCTCTTGACATCTGCATAAGACATCTGATGACTTTGAACAGTCTTTAGTCGATCTCAAATAAGCTAAATATTTTCCATAGCCTCATGCACTGAATCTGGCCAACATTTTCCATAGCCACATGAACTGAATTTGGCCCAATCAAGGCTGCTTCACATGTTTCAAACCATCCAATCAGGACCTTCATCTACACCCATATAGTTCTTCATACAAGTCCAACTAAATTCTAGAAAAAAAGTATTATAATAGGAAAATTCTATGAAAGGTAGGTGATCATCCCAACTACCCTTGAATACAATCACGCAAGCTCTCAACATTTCCTCTAAGGTATGAATGGTACGCTCTGCCTAACGATCCGTCGATGGATAAAATGTTGTACTGAGATTTAATTAAGTACCAAGACCTTTCTGAAACAATTTCCTTAAATGAGAGGTAAAGTAAGGACCTCTATCTGTGATGATAGACAAGGGAACCCATGCTACCTGACTATCTCATTGATGTAGAGTTTTGGCGTAATTCTCCATTAAATATATAGTCTTGACAGACAAGAAATGAGAGGACTTAGTACCTCTATCCACTATCACCTAAATGGAGTCATGTTATCTGCGAGTACGACGTAAAACCGTAATAAAGTCCATGTGTATCACTTCCCGCATCCATGTAGCAATGTTAATCTCCTGAGTAATACCCCTTGGTTTAAGATGTTCTACTTTAACTTGATTACAATTATGACACATAGCACGAAGTCTGTTTTGTCCCTCTTTAAGCCTCTCCACCAAAATACTTCTCGTAGATCCCGGTACATCTTAGTGGCCCTAGATGAATTGAATGCCTGGAGTTATGCCTCAACTCGCTCACATTCGGAACACACAAACGACCTTGGTAACCAAGTAAACGATCTACCCCTGGGAGAAAACCTCAACTTTTTGTTGATAAACTGCACTTCTCAACTTAAGTAATATAGGATAATTATCCTATTTTTCCTTAACCACCGCTACCAATGAAGATTCTAATCCATTCTGAACTATTACCCCACCATCTGATATGTCTGTATGCCAGAATCCTAAGAGAGCAAGTCGGTAAACATCTTTGTCTAGCTCTTACATTTCTTCCTAGACAACCTATTGAGATCATCATCAACTACATTGGCCTTACTAGGATGGTAAAGCACATTCCTGTCATAGTCTTTGAGTAATTCAAGACATCTACTCTGACAAAGATTCAACTCATTCTAGGTGAATACATACTCGAGGCTCTTATGATCTATGAATACATCAATATGAACACCATACAATTAGTTTCTCTAAATCCATAGGGAAAATATTATGGCTCCAAGTTGGAGGTCATGAGTTGGGTAGTTCTTCTCATGGACCTTAATCTATCTAGAAGCATAATCTATGACCTAACATCCCTCCATCAACACACAACCTAGGCCGACCCTATATGTATCATAATAAATCACAGAACTGTCTGAACGAGTAGAGTCATGACTGGAGCAGTAGTCAACCTAGTCTTCAGTTTTGAGAAGCTTTTCTCAAAATCATCATTTGACCTACTTATAAGTCAACTTGGTCAATGGGGAAGCTATGGATGAAAATACTTCAATAAATCTCATGTAATAATCGGCCAAACCCAACAAGCTCCTGATATTAATTGGAGAGGTGGGTCTGGGCCACTATTGTACAACCCTCAATTTTCTGTGAATCCACTCAGATCACTTCGCTAGATAGCACTTGATCGAGGAAATAAATAGATTGTAGCTAGAATTCACATTTGGTGAACTTAGTGAATAACTGGCGATTTTTGAGAATTTGCAGAATAACTCGTAGACGAGTCGCATGCTCCTCCTCACTCCAAGAATAAATATGTATATAATTAATAAAGACAATAACAAACAAGTCCAACTATTGTTTGTACACCTAGTTCATTAAGTCCATGAAAGTTGTAAGAGCATTTGTTAGTAAAAAAGACATAACTACAAATTCATAGTGACAATACTAAGTTTTGAAAGCTATCTTCAAAATGTCATTATTTTTAACTCTAAGCCGATGATAGCCGGATTTGAGGTTTATATTAGAAAAGCAACTAGCACACTGAAGTTTGTCAAACAAGTGATCAATCATGGGGATGGGATATTTATTCTTGATTATGACGTTGTTCAACTGCTAATCAACAATGAAAATTCTGAGTGAACCATCTTTCTTTTTCATGAACAACACTGGAGCACCCCATGGAGAGATACTAGGTCTGATGAAGCCATATCTAGAAGGTCTTTCAACTACTCTTACAATCCCTTAATCTCTGTTTAAGTCATACAACAAGGAGAAATCAAAATAGGTTGGGTATCTGGAAGGAGATCTATCCCGAAGTTGATTTCTCTTTTGGGAGGTACTGTGGGAAGATTTTCTACGAACACTTCTGGAAATGCATTTACTACCAGGCTGACCCATGAGTTGGGGTTTCAGTGTTTGAATCCTTAACTCGAAAGAGATGATAGACATACCCTTTGGAAATCATTTTCCTGGCATTAAGGTAAGAGATAAATCGTCCCATAGGCACTGAGCTACTACCCTTCCACTCTAAGAGTGGCTCATTTGGAAACTAAAACACAATGATCCTAGTTCTACAATCGACTGAGGCATAACAAGAATATAACCAATCCATGTCTAGAATGATATCAAAATCTACCATTTCTAACTCTATAAGATGTGGTGTGGTGACTTTCTGAGAGACTATGACAAGCCAATTTATGTATACCCGTGTAACTATAACTGGTCACCAACTAGGGTAGAGACGGAGAAGGGTTCTAAGAGAGTTTCTGGACTGACACCGATGTTTACTGCTATATAGGGAGTTAGAAAAGACAATGAATCCCTGGATCTGACAATACATAAACAACTAAATGAAATATGTGTAACGTAACACTGACCACATTAGGAGAATCTTCCTAGTCCTGGCGAGCCCGGAGAGTATGCAACCTATTTTGGCACTGAACGCCACATGTACCAGATGAAACACCCTGCTGAGTGTGGCGGCCTGCTGCTGGAGCTGTAGAGTGAGCCTAATTACTTTGGCGTCATTTCCCCTGGCTGGTAGAGGGCCAATTGTTCAACTTATGGCCATACGAACAACACCTAAATCACCCTTTCTTGCCTGCAATACACTCGCCAAGATGTTTCTTACAACACTTTTGATAATTTGGGAAAGTCATGTTACCAAAAGTACTCCCCTGGGACCTAGAGCCTAATTCCCTACCTTTTTCATCTTTTAAAACCTGGGGAATTGAGCACTAGCTGAGGAAGGTGATGGGGATGTAGACTTCTGCTGAAACTGTGAGTCATTTCCACTGCCTGAGTTTTGTTATGAGTATTCATAGTTTCCTGTTTTGGCCTTTTTGTTACCCTTAGTCAATTCCCTAAGCTTATCTCCCTCAACATGCTTAGCATTAGTCATTAGACTGGAGATATCCATATCCCCTATAAGAATCACATTACTGCACTCATTCTTCACCAGATCGGATATCCAATCCAGAACTTACTCATTTGTGCCCTTGAATCGGCAAACGTGTGTGGAGCCTACCTAGAGACTGGTTAAACTTCAGCCCTTACTATTGGACCGATATTGACCGATGCATGAAGTTTATAAGCTTTTGTGCCTTAGCTTCGGTCAATTCCCTTGGGAGGAACTTTCTAGGAAAGCTCTAATAAATAAATCTCAACTCACAGAAGTTGCATCTGTACCCCTATTATCTCTCTACTAGTGTTCAACATATGATCCATATCTGTAAGTTGGTAGGATGCCAACTTAACACTCTCAGTACCAACCATTAGCATTACTCTAAGAATTTTATCGACCTCATAAATGAAGTTATGTGTGTCACGACTGGAATCTAGACCCCAGACGAGACCGGCGTCGTTGACCTCTCAGAGGTCGCAGACAAGCCTACTTACGTCATTCTTACATTACATAGGTTAATTTTAGCGGAAAATCTAAAACTTTTTGTTTCCTAACATACTTATACAAACATTCTCATAAATATGTAATTGTTCACCATCAACCATCTAACATTAAGAGATAAGCAACTGAAAGAAATAGTTCAATTCTTATAAAGCGTATAATTGCAAAAATGGCACCAATACATAGTCTGAAAAAAAACAGGAAAGAAACGCTAGTGGAACATGCTCCACTAGCTCAACTCTAAAACTAAGCTAGAATATAAAACAGTAGCATCCTCGAAGACATGAGGACCTACCAAAACCGGATGAATGCTGGACGTTCGGATAACTGCAACGATGATCCTGTAGCTCTATCGTCCACCTGTGCCTGCACCTAAAATAGTAGAGTTTGTATAGGGTTGGTACACACTTGTACTAAGTATGCGTATATGCAAGCACACACCAAGGACATGCATGAGAAAAGATAGCTCTTTCCTAACAACATGATTATTGAAAGTCAAGTCAGTGGACTTGCCAAATTGAGATTAGCAAAGTTTCCAAATTTGGATTAGGAAGATCAATGAGCTTTCCAAATTTGGATTAGGAAAGTCAGTGAGCTTTCCAGATTTGGAATAGGAAAGTTATGCCATGAGAATAACATATGTCATCATACTTTTCAAATTTTCACACAACACATAACATTTACACATAACACATATCATATAGCATATAGCACCTTTTGCATGTAGCACATAGCTTCTTTAATGTCATTCATTCATGTGCCATGAGACCTTGGAATCATGGAATTAACATTAAGACATCCCAGAAATGAGGGCTCAACAGATGGGACCTCAACTAGGGAGTCTTCATTAGCAAACACAGAGTCTGCTTCGTTCATTCATACGTATTCCATTTCATTTCATTCATAGGCCATTGTAACCACCAGCTATGCCTAGGATGTAGTTTAAGACTTTCATTAGGTTCGTTGTGCAATGACCAAGAATGACCTAATGTCATTACTTGAATCTAACTCACCTTTTGATTATCCTATCCTAACACCTTTAGTATCATTCATTTCATTATGTGCATCATTTGAGGCTGGCCTCATTCATTCTTTGGGAACTTTAACTTTAACCGACATAGATCATGTGAGCATCATGAAATCCAGTGTCTCCCCCACATCAAAAAGAGGTGGAATCACCGGCCAAGGTCACCCGAAAACATGCTAGCGTACATGGGAATTCAACCCCGCCAGATCCCTATATTGGCAGTATAGTTTCGCAGTCTAGGAGATATAAGGAGACCCATACCCGGCATGCCGGACAGTCTCATCTCATGAGAGTTACGTGAACCTCCGTCCTTCCCAAAAGAAGGCATCACCGCTCATAGCTAGTCTATCAGTGCTCAGTATAAAGTTCCATTTCATTCATCTCATACGTCATGGAAGCTGGCTTCTAGTATGAGGACATCATAGCTCATTAGATGATTTCTCATCTCATCATTAATATTAAGTGTGTTAAGCTCAATACCTTCATTAGAGTGTTCATAGAGACTGGTCTCTTCATTACCTTACACTCTCATAGGTGAGTACGTATTGATAACATTTACTTAGGCTCATTTTGAAATTTCCCTCATCATTTACATTAGCCTTGTATCATGTTGTCACCACATTCATTATCATTAGCACCTTTACTTTTCATAGTTACTCACCTCTTATTACGTGAATGTTCATTTCATCATATGCCAATGCACTTGGCCATTTGGTGTATCTTACACTCATACTTAACCCTTCTATGGTTCATCATTTCATTACATACTTCCTAGATTCACTTACTTTTGAACGTATGTTAGACTTATGTGTCTATACATACAAGCCATGAGGCTTCATTTATATTTCGTCTACATGATTCATATCTTTCTAAGATTATGTGATACAAGACATATGCATCTTGTATGTATGCCAAGATCTTGATTTCGATCTAAGTATGTAGCATTATTCTTGGATATTTTATTCACGTATGACTTATTTATCAATACGGAAGTTTGGGCAAGGAAACCCAAGTCTTGAATCAATTGGATATCATTTATATTTTTCATTGATTTTATTTCTAATGTTCATAATATTATGACTCTAAATTAAATCTCACTATTAATATCAAATGATTAATTTTCTATTTAATATTACTCCTAAGTTGGACGAAGGGATGTGGGTTCGAACCCCCACAACCTCTTTTCATTTTTCAATAATATTTCATTGTTCATTTTTCGCCCAACCAAGAGGTTGTGGGATCAAACCCCCACAGCCTCTTTGATTTTTATCCTTTAATTCGCTGGGAATAGGGAGGTTGTGGGTTCGAACCCCCACAGCCTCCTTATTTTAATTTAATTTCGCTAGAGGCTGTGAGGTGGTGGGTTCGAACCCCTACAGCCTCCTATATTTTTCTTTTTATTTTTCGCTAGGCTAAGGGTATTTGGCAGTGAGGTCTTGGGATCGAACCCCCACAACCTCACTTGCTTTGTTAATCATTTTCGCCCCTCTCCATTTCCAGCCTTTTGGTCGTGGGTTCGATTCCCACGCCTCACATTTTTTTTTCTTTATTTCTCCTCTTCTTTCTTTCCCCTGCATTGCTTGTTCGATTCCCCCCAGCCCCATTCTCCCTTTTTATTTCCTTACGTCAACAGCAGCTAAGGGGTTCGAATCCCCTTAGCCCCCTTACATTTTGTTTTAAATTTTTAGCCCCTTGGTCATATGAGGTCTTGGTTTCGATTCCCATTGACCTCACCTACTTTATTTCCTCTTAAAAACTCAGATTAAATCCTCATTTTAGAGTATACAAATCTGGAAAATTTTTCATAATTCTTACCTTCCTTAACTCAACTTATCACACTAGTTTCTTACGGCATTTCATCAACTACTTAGTATGTAAGTTAGGTGTGGTTTATGGATTATATTTAGCACAACATTTACACTCAAAACTTTCCATTTCACACACCATATGGACAGCATATTATGCACAAGGTTTACACATGAAATACAAGAATATAAACATACCTTCCACGCCCTCAAACAGTGGCTAAAACATCACTGCCAACATACATACACACCCACATTTTCTTCAATTACGCATGGATTATAATTTTTGTGATTTCACGTACATAAACATGTTCTCATTCAATATAAACATATCATACATGCCTAAATCTACCAGCACAAAATACCCAACCTACAAAGTCGTTTTGGAGCTAGGGACAAGGACATGCAATGGGGAAACAACTTAGTTTTGGATTAGTTTCGTCTGAGTCCTAAGGGTCTCTTGGGAAAGGGACCAAGAGTAAGAAAACCCATACCTTAATTTCTCTTGTTCAAACACGAAGTTGCTGCCCAAAATCCTCTCCAAAAATCAGTCCAAGCTTCCTCAACGTCCACACCACTCGACAAACAACTTCTCTTTGCCTTAACGTTTTGGTTACTTTGTTTTTCTTAAAAATTCATGTGAGGTCTTCAAGTGTGAAGAACTCTTGATGTATTTTCAGTTCTTAACCTTAATTTGGCAGAGAATAAACGTGAAAGAGAAGAGAGATATTGACGTGAGAGAAAGAGAGAGTTAAACGTGCAAGGTGGTTTAAGCTTAGGTAAGGACTTGGTCAACTAGGACTCTTTCAAACCTTTAAATAAAAATCTGATTTTTCTTTTTCTTAAATCAGCTAATAAATATTACTTAATTAAATTAATTTATCAAGTAAATAAAAAAAACAAGTTAAATCATTGCTTCTAGTGGGGCTCGAACCCGAGTGACACCCCATTTGCGAAAATGGGTCACTTCGGGTCGCCCCAACCCGAATTGCTCTTTTTAATTAAATTAATTAACTAATTAATTAATTCCTTAGGGTAATTGCAATATTACCCTTGGCCTGGAAAAGACCATTTTACCCTTGGACCCTCAAAACTTAAAATTTCTTCTTTTAAGTCCGGTAAAGACTCTTTCGATTAAATCTTCGTTTTTGTGAGCCTCACATGGTTGGTTCCAACCTTTCCATGCTCAATTAACTCCCCAAGTTAGTTGGCTTGGTCGTAGTAAGGGTTCTGAGGTCTGGTTCTACGCGTATCAATCCGTGTGGACCTTAGTCTAATCGCAAGCATTCTTGACAACCTAAGTCTTGATCCTATTCATTTTTAGGGTTGTTACATTATCCCCCCCTTAGGAACATTCGTCACCGAATGACACTACTACTTCACGTTGTAATGCCAGTCAGATCATAATAAAATCACTATACACAGTCAATCAATAGCAATAAAATACGGGGCGATAAGGAAACATAGGTTTAAGAGTATAAAGTCTAACCTCAAGAGCTGAACAGGTGAGGGTAGCGGGCCCTCATGTCGGCCTCATCTTCCCACGTAGCACCCTCAACAAGATGATTTCTCCACAATACCTTCAATGTGGCAATCTCCTTGTTCCTCAGCCGCTTGACCTGTCTGTCTAAGATCTCAACAGGTACCTCCTCATAAGACAAGTCTTCACCAACCCCCAAACCTTCAACAGGTAAGATTGATGCTGGATCACCTAGGCACTTCTTCAACATAGAGACATGAAAGACTGGATGAACAGAAGCTAGTTCTGTAGGCAATGCTAACTCATAGGCCACTTCGCCCACACGCTGTAGGATCTCATATGGCCCAACATACCTCGGACTCAGCTTCCCTTTTCTACCAAATCTCATCACCCCTTTCATAGGCGATATTTTCAAGTAAACATGGTCACCAACATCAAACTCTAAGGGCCGCTTTCTGTTATCAGCATATGACTTCTGCCGACTGTAAGCAGTAGTCAACCTGTCCCTAATCATTCTGACCTTCTCTAAGGCCTCATGAATGATCTCCGGACCCAAAATGGATGACTCTCCAACCTCAAACCACCCAACTGGAGATCTACACCTCCTACCATACAGTGCCTCAAACGGTGCCATCCCAATGCTGGAGCGATAGCTATTATTATATGAGAACTCTATCAAAGGCAGATGGTCATCCCAGTTACCTCTGAAGTCAATCACACACGCTCTCAACATATCCTCCAATGTCTGTATGGTGCGCTCTGCCTGCCCATCTGTCTGAGGGTGAAAGGCAGTACTAAGCTTCACCTGCGTGCCCAAGCTCTTCTGGAAAGATCTCCAGAAATGAGAAGTAAACTGAGCTCCTCTGTCTGAAATAATAGACAAGGGAATCCCATGCCATCTCATAATCTCATCAATGTAGAGTCTCGCATAATCCTCGGCTCTGTAAGTAGACTTCACAGGGCTAAAGTGGGCAGACTTAGTCAATCTGTCCACAATAACCCATATAGAGTCATGCTGCCTCCTAGTCCTCAGAAACCCAACCACGAAGTCCATATTAATGGCCTCCCATTTCCAAGTCGGAACCTCAATAATCTGAGTCAGACCACCAGGCTTAAGATGCTCTGCCTTAACCTGCTGACAATTAGGACACTTGGCCACATATTCTGCAATGTCCTTCTTCATGCCATCCCACCAATAAATCTGCTTGAGATCATGATACATCTTGGTGGAACCTGGATGTATAGAATATCTGGAACCATGGGCCTCTGCAACAATCCTGGTCTGCAAATCATCCACATCTGGCACACAAAGCCTGTCCTGATACCTAAGTATGCCATCACCTCCCAAAGCGAAAGACTCATTCATCTTTATCAGCACTGAGTCCTTCAGCTCCATCAACACGGGATCTAGATGCTGACCCTGCTTGACTTCAACTACCAAGGATGATTCAGAACTAGGATGAACTGAAACATCCCCACTAGTGGAGTCAACCAAACGCACACCCAGTCTTGCCAGTCAGTGTACATCTTTCACCAGCTCGTTCTTCTCATCCTCAACGTGAGCTGTACTTCCCATGCTCATGCTGCTCAAAGCATCAGCTACAACATTAGCCTTACCTGGATGGTAGTGCACATTCATGTCATAATCCTTCAACAGCTCCAACCATTTCCGCTTACGTAGATTCAACTCCCTCTGTGTGAACACGTACTGGAGACTCTTATGGTCTGTAAACACATCTACATGCACTCCATACAGATAATGCCTCCACAGCTTCAGTGCAAACACCACAGCTGCCAACTCCAGGTCATGAGTGGGATAATTCTTCTCATGAACCTTGAGCTGTCTGGATGCATAGGCTATCACCTTACCAACCTGCATAAGAACACAACCCAAACCAACCCTAGATGCATCACAATAAACAGCGTAATTCTCACCACACTTAGACAAAGTAAGCACCGGGGCTGAAGTGAGTTTGTCCTTGAGCTCCTGGAAACTCTTCTCACAAGTCTCCGTCCATTCAAACTTGGCTTTCTTCTTAGTCAAAACTGTCAATGGGGCAGCAATGGAAGAAAAGCCCTCCACAAACCTACGATAGTAACCAGCCATTCCCAAAAAGATATGGATGTCAGTAGGAGTAAGAGGCTTTGGCCAGTTCTTCAAAGCCTCAGTCTTCTTGGGATCCACCTCCACGCCCTGATCGGACACAACATGACCCAGGAAGGTCACCGATCTCAGCTAGAATTCACATTTGCTGAATTTGGCATACAACTGATGCTGTCTAAGTACCTGCAAGGTTAGTCTCAAATGCTGTTCATGCTCTTCCTTGGTCTTAGAGTAGATGAGAATGTCATCAATGAATACTATGACGAAAGAGTCAAGGTATTCACGGACGACCCTGTTCATGAGATCCATAAATGCAGCAGGTGCATTTGTGAGACCAAATGACATGACTAGAAACTCATAGTGACCATACCGGGTACGAAAGGCTGTCTTTGGGATATCTCCATCCCTAACCCTAAGCTGATGATACCCTGAACGAAGATCAATCTTAGAGAAGAAACTAGACCCTTGGAGCTGGTCCAACAAATCATCTATTCTGGGGAGTGGATACTTATTCTTTATAGTGACTTTGTTGAGCTTCTGATAATCGATACACATTCTAAGGGTCCCATCTTTCTTTTTTACAAACAACACTGGAGCGCCCCAAGGGGATATGCTCGGCTGAATGAAACCCTTGTTAGTGAGATCTTTTAACTGCAGCTTCAACTCTTTGAGTTTGGCTGGAGCCATTCTGTAAAGAGGAATTGAGATTGGTTTAGTATCGGGTTCTAAATCGATACCAAAGTCAATCTCTCGAAGGGGAGGGACTCCAGGCAAATCATCAGGAAACACATCTAAGAACTCCTTCACTACAGGTACTGAGTCTATGGAAGGAAGGTCATGATCTAAATCATTAACACTCACAAGATGACACAATAACCCCTTGGACATCATTTTATTGGTCTTAAGGTTAGAAATTAAGGGGTTAGGACGACTCGAATTGTACCCCTCCCAGACTAACTCTTCTTTATTAGGGAAGCGAAATCTCACCACTCTACTACGATAGTCCAAGCAAGCATAACAACTGTGAAGCCAATCCATGCCAATAATAACATCAAAATCATGCATGGGTAACTCAACCAATTTTGCACACATAGTTTTTCCACTAACAACTATTGGGCAATCCTTGTATACTCTATCAGTTCTTACATTTTCTCCTAAAGGTGTACTAACCACTATAGGATCATGCAGAACTTTAGGCAATGTCTTAAAAGTAAGAGCAAGCAGAGGAGTTACAAAGGAAAGTGTAGGCCCTGGATCAAGTAAAGCATAAACAGAAGTTGAGAACACTTGCAGCATACCTGTGATAACATCAACGGACTTCTCCTACTCCTCTCTACCTTTCAGGGCATAGAACCTGTTCCTCTTAGGAGGCTCGGCTGCTGCTGCACTCTGTGGATTAGGCCTAGGCTGAGTATTACCTCCAGCCTGACCTCTGTTCTGTGGACAGTCTCTGACCATGTGTCCACTCTTACCACAACCGAAGCAGGCATTAGTGCCCTGTCTGCACTCTCCACTGTGAGCTCGGCCACACTTAGCGCAATTCTTCTTAGGACGCTGCATCTCACCTCCATTGCCCTTCTTGGGCTCAGGTCTGCCTCATCTAGGTGTAGCACTCCTCTGAGGATTAAAATTCCCAGAACTCTGTTGCCCCTTTTAGAACCTTGGCTGCTCACGGACGCCAAAGTTGTTCCTGTGGCCTCCATGACTGGGTCCTGCCTGATCTTGAGGCCTAGGCCTCCTAGCATCACGAACACCTCTCTTTCTGCGGCTGTCCTCTACCTGCTGGACATGCACCATCAACCTGGAAAGATCCATATTATCATGGAGCATTGCAGATCGACACTCCTCCTCCAGGTCTCCATTGATTCCTGTGAGGAACCTGCTCATCTCATCCCTGCTGTTAGAAACCAGGGAAGTAGCATACCTGGATGATTTCAACAAAGTTCAGTATTATCCTCATTCTTGCTATTAAATACTAGGGAAAATAACATACCTTGACAGCTTAACAAACTTCAGGGAATACTCCCTGACTGTCATAGAGCCTTGTTTAAGGTTGATGAATTCCTCAACCTTGGCCTCCCTCATCTCCCTGGGAAAAAATCTCTCCAGAAATGCTGTCTTGAACAGCTCCCATGTGACAGGCACTCCACCTAAGACACGGCTATCTTGCCACATCTTGCACCAAGTCTGTGCAACATCCTTGAGATGATAGGAAGCCAACTCAGCCTTCTCAATATCAGTGGCCCCCATAGCCACCAGGATCTTATGAATCTCATCCACAAACTCCTGGGGATCCTCTGATGTCCTAGACCCTGTGAAAATAGGAGGATTCATCCTCGTGAAATCCCTCAGCCTGTCAGCCATGCTACGAACCGGTGGGTTCTCCCTCTGAAAATCCTGCCGGTTGACCTGGGCAGTCATAGCCTGGGCCTGCATAGTAATGGCCTGTGCCATCTGGGCCAGAGATGCCCTCACCTCAGCATCAGTATCCCAGCTAGATTAGCTGGCACAGCCACTCCTTCAACTGGATCCTGGGGTGGAACTCGGTTACCCCCAGCATCCGCTCCTCCTCTCCTCTGACCATTAGCTCTCCTAGTGTTCATTCTCTGGAAAAAACCAAAAAGGATTGATGTTAGACACGCTCATAACACCAAGAACTCAGACATTAGGAAAAGCACGATAAGATCAGAAGAAGGGAAATTTTCCTACGCATCATGCAGTCTCTAATTCAGGATAGTGGAGCACTTCACTACCATGACTTAGAAACTACTCAATGTGGTTGATGTGAACTTATTATTTTCGTAATTTAACCTAATGCTCTGATACCAACTTTTTCACGACTGGAATCTAGACACCAGATGAGACCGGCGTCGTTGACCTCTCAGAGGTCGCAGACAAGCCTACTTACGTCATTCTTACATTACATAGGTTAATTTTAGCGAAAAATTTGAAACTTTTGTTTCCTAACATACTTATACAAACATTCTCATAAATACGTAATTGTTCACCATCAACCATCTAACATTAAGAGATAAGCAACTGAAAGAAATAGTTCAATTCTTATAAAGCGTATAATTGCCAAAATGGCACCAATACATAGTCTGAATAAAAACAGGAAAGAAACGCTAGTGGAACATGATCCACTAGCTCAACTCTAAAACTAAGCTAGAATATAAAACAGTAGCATCCTCGAAGACATGAGGACCTACCAAAACCGGATGAATGCTGGACGTCCGGATAACTGCAACGATGATCCTGTAGCTCTATCGTCCACCTGTACCTGCACCAAAATTAGTAGAGTTTGTATAGGGTTAGTACACACTTGTACTAAGTATGGGTATATGCAAGCACACACCAAGGACATGCATGAGAAAAGATAGCTCTTTCCTAACAACATGATTATTGGAATTCAAGTCAGTGGACTTGCCAAATTGAGATTAGGAAAGTTTCCAAATTTGGATTAGGAAGATCAATGAGCTTTCCAAATTTGGATTAGGAAAGTCAGTGAGCTTTCCAGATTTGGAATAGGAAAGTTATGCCATGAGAATAACATATGTCATCATACTTTTCACATTTGCACACAACACATAACATTTACACATAACACATATCATGGAATTAACATTAAGACATCCCAGAAATGAGGGCTCAACAGATGGGACCTCAACTAGGGAGTCTTCATTAGCAAACACAGAGTCTTCTTCGTTCATTCATACGTATTCCATTTCATTTCATTCATAGGCCATTGTAACCACCAGCTATGCCTAGGATGTAGTTTAAGACTTTCATTAGGTTCGTTGTGGAATGACCAAGAATGACCTAATGTCATTACTTGAATCTAACTCACCTTTTGATTATCCTATCCTAACACCTTTAGTATCATTCATTTCATTATGTGCATCATTTGAGGCTGGCCTCATTCATTCATTGGGAACTTTAACTTTAACAGACATAGATCATGTGAGCATCATGAAATCCAGTGTCTTCCCCACATCGAAAAGAGGTGGAATCACCGGCCAAGGTGACCCAAAAACATGCTAGCGTACATGGGAATTCAACCCCGCTAGATCCCTATATTGGCAGTATAGGTTCGAAGACTAGGAGATATAAGGAAACCCATACCTGGCATGCCGGACAGTCTCATCTCATGAGAGTTACGTGAACCTCCGTCCTTCCCGAAAGAAGGCATCACCGCTCATAGCTAGTCTATCGGTGCTCAGTATAAAGTTCCATTTCATTCATCTCATACGTCATGGAAGCTGGCTTCTAGTATGAGGACATCATATCTCATTAGATGATTTCTCATCTCATCATTGGTATTAAGTGTGTTAAGCTCAATACCTTCATTAGAGTATTCATAGAGACTGGTCTCTTCATTATCTTACACTCTCATAGGTGAGTACGTATTGGTAACATTTACTTAGGCTCATTTGAGATTGCCCTCATCATTTACATTAGCCTTGTTTCATGTTGTCACCACATTCATTATCATTAGCACCTTTGCTTTTCATAGTTACTCACCTCTTATTACGTGAATGTTCATTTCATCATATGCCAATGCACTTGGCCATTTGGTGTATCTTACACTCATACTTAACCCTTCTATGGTTCATCATTTCATTACATACTTCCTAGATTCACTTACTTTTGAACGTATGTTAGACTTATGTGTCTATACATACAAGCCATGAGGCTTCATTCATATTTCGTCTACATGATTCATATCTTTCTAAGATTATGTGATACAAGACTTATGCATCTTGTATGTATGCCAAGATCTTGATTTCGATCTAAGTATGTAGCATTATTCTTGGATATTTTATTCACGTATGACTTATGTATCAATACGGAAGTTTGGGCAAGGAAACCCAAGTCTTGAATCAATTGGATATCATTTATATTTTTCATTTATTTTATTTCTAATGTTCATAATATTATGACTCTAAATTAAATCTCAATATTAATATCAAATGATTAATTTTCTATTTAATATTACTCCTAAGTTGGCCGAAGGGATGTGGGTTCGAACCCCCACAACCTCTTTTCATTTTTCAATAATATTTCATTGTTCATTTTTCGCCCAACCAAGAGGTTGTGGGATCAAACCCCCACAGCCTCTTTGATTTTTATCCTTTAATTCGCTGGGAATAGGGAGGTTGTGGGTTCGAACCCCCACAGCCTCCTTATTTTAATTTAATTTCGCTAGAGGCTGTGAGGTGGTGGGTTCGAACCCCCACAGCCTCCTATATTTTTCTTTTTATTTTTCGCTAGGCTAAGGGTATTTGGCAGTGAGGTCTTGGGATCGAACCCCCACAACCTCACTTGCTTTGTTAATCATTTTCGCCCCTCTCCATTTCCAGCCTTGAGGTCGTGGGTTCGATTCCCACGCCTCACATTTTTTTTTCTTTATTTCTCCTCTTCTTTCTTTCCCCTGCATTGCTTGTTCGATTCCCCCCAGCCCCATTCTCCCTTTTTATTTCCTTGCGTCAACAGCAGCTAAGGGGTTCGAATCCCCTTAGCCCCCTTACATTTTGTTTTAAATTTTTAGCCCCTTGGTCATGTGAGGTCTTGGTTTCGATTCCCATTGACCTCACCTACTTTATTTCCTCTTAAAAACTCAGATTAAATCCTCATTTTAGAGTATACAAATCTGGAAAATTTTCATAATTCTTACCTTCCTTAACTCAACTTATCACACTAGTTTCTTACGGCATTTCATCAACTACTTAGTATGTAAGTTAGGTGTGGTTTATGGATTATATTTAGCACAACATTTACACTCAAAACTTGCCATTTCACACACCATATGGACAGCATATTATGCACAAGGTTTACACATGAAATACAAGAATATAAACATGCCTTCCACGCCCTCAAACAGTGGCTAAAACATCACTGCCAACATACATACACACCCACATTTTCTTCAATTACGCATGGATTATCATTTTTGTGATTTCACGTACATAAACATGTTCTCATTCAATATAAACATATCATACATGCCTAAATCTACCAGCACAAAATACCCAACCTACAAAGTCGTTTTGGAGCTAGGGACAAGGACATGCAATGGGGAAACAACTTAGTTTTGGATTAGTTTCGTCTGAGTCCTAAGGGTCTCTTGGGAAAGGGACCAAGAGTAAGAAAACCCATACCTTAATTTCTCTTGTTCAAACACGAAGTTGCTGCCCAAAATCCTCTCCAAAAATCAGTCCAAGCTTCCTCAACGTCCACACCACTCGACAAACAACTTCTCTTTGCCTTAACGTTTTGGTTACTTTGTTTTTCTTAAAATTTCATGTGAGTTCTTCAAGTGTGAAGAACTCTTGATGTATTTTCAGTTCTTAACCTTAATTTGGCAGAGAATAAACGTGAAAGAGAAGAGAGATATTGACGTGAGAGAAAGAGAGAGTTAAACGTGCAAGGTGGTTTAAGCTTAGGTAAGGACTTGGTCAACTAGGACTCTTTCAAACCTTTAAATAAAAATCTGATTTTTCTTTTTCTTAAATCAGATAATAAATATTACTTTATTAAATTATTTTATCAAGTAAATAAAAAAAAACAAGTTAAATCATTGCTTCTAGTGGGGCTCGAACCCGAGTGACACCCCATTTGCGAAAATGGGTCACTTTGGGTCGCCCCAACCCGAATTGCTCTTTTTAATTAAATTAATTAACTAATTAATTAATTCCTCAGGGTAATTACAATATTACCCTTGGCCTGGAAAAGACCATTTTACCCTTGGACCCTCAAAACTTAAAATTTCTTCTTTTAAGTTCGGTAAAGACTCTTTCGATTAAATCTTCGTTTTCGTGAGCCTCACATGGTTGGTTCCAACTTTTCCAAGCTCAATTAACTCCCCAAGTTAGTTGGCTTGGTCGTAGTAAGGGTTCTGAGGTCTGGTTCTACGCGTATCAATCCGTGTGGACCTTTGTCTAATCGCAAGCATTCTTGACAACCTAAGTCTTGATCCTATTCATTTTTAGGGTTGTTACAATGTGGGTCCTCATAAATCTTCGACCCTAGAAATTTAGGCGGATTCATTTGAACAAAGTCTCAAACCCTAACTATAGCTGATCCACCATTTGTGTTAGTAGGAACAGGGACTTACTGATTTTTTTATTGGCCACAGTTTGAGCCAAGAGTTGGACCGCATTCCGAAATTCTGCATTCATAAACTCATGGTTCGCCAATGGAAGAACTGTTTTAACATTGCATACATTATCATTTTGCGCATTAGCTCTACGAGGAGGCATGAATAATAACGCATAAAGATGGATTAGGAAGGAAAAGTTGGATCAAACCCACACATTATAAGAATAAAATGAAAGTGAATTATTTCTTAGAGCACTTTGTAGCCTCCCCCTCGTAGATGTGGCGCACTTCACACTCACGAAAGAGATTGTACTTAGTTCCACTTTTAGAAATCCTAGGAATCTTGAACCTAATGCATTGATACCAAGTTTTTCATGCCCCGAGGCTACCCCATTGACATAAAATGGGACCTAGGATCACCAGTGACGCCAAGTTAAACATGTGTTTGCCATATATCAAGCATATTGACACTAAATGAATAAGACATGTACTATGCGGAAGCTAAAATAATGGATAACCGAAAGTGGGAAACCCCCAGCTAGTCTAAATGTATAAAACATACTAAGATTTTAATAACAACCAAAGATAAACTTAACAATTCTAGCTGATTCTACTACTATGTTTGAAAAGCCTCTAAATGAGTTAAGTTTTTGGGACATGCCCCCAGCTAACTCTAACAAAACTAGAAACTAAAATTAAAAGCGTGTTTATTGTCCTCGAAGTATGAGAAATCACCACTGAAGGTGCTGCCTACGGAATGAGAATCGATCTAAACGTGATATAACCATTGAGTACATCAACCTATATCATGAAAGGACGTAGCACAGAATATGCGTGAGTAGTTAGAATGTACTAAGCATGCAATATATAGATACTAAGCTAAAAATATATATATAAGCTGAATAAAGCATAAATGAGCAATGACATAAATTGAGCAAGAATGTAAATTGTGAAAACATAGCTGAAAAGCTAAAGTGAATGCAATGACCAATTTCTAATCATGAACATGACATGCTAAACTGAATACTAAAGTATATACTGAAAACCTGGTCAAATGCATTAGAAGTCTGAGTGTGGGAGCTACTCTTAGCCGACATAAACCACGTGAGCTAAACATGAAGTCTTATGTATATGCCCCTTCGAGAGGACTCAATAAACCTTTCCAGGGGTATAAAGGCATGACTGTCGTGATCACTAAATATGATGCCCAATAGGTGGGACTTATACTCCTATGAGGGCACGTAGTTTTGGGACTATGAGGGTATGCTTAACTCTGTCCAACTCGGCGCTAAATCTACTCCTAACTAAATACGTATATGACACAAATGTAACTAAAATATTGAATTACTAAATAGCTCAAAATATTGACATGCAGTCTAAAGATGCAACATTCATATACTGATAATGTAGCATTCAAAATCTCAAGCATGATTATATGTTCAACTGATCTAGCAAGTTCACCGGATAAGAGAATTTATACAAACTAGGGTTCTAAGTTTCATACGAGGAATTAAGCAACTTTCCAAGAACAAGCTATTTATATTTTGGATATTACAACAACTATGTCACAATAAATATCCAAGGATCTAAAAACCCTATCTCTAAACAAGATATGGTGTATCATGGAACTGACTGAATTCTAGGGACCTAGTGGATGAAAGGAATCCACTAGAGAAATCCCACATACATAGTGATGAAATTTACGGAGAAACCCTTTGAATTTTAGGGCTGAAACATGAAGAACATTTTCTCTTTTTTGCATTCTAATTTTGATGACCTTTTGAGAAAGAGGGTTCTGGTTATGTTTAACTTGGTTACTAGGCTTAGACTGAGTAAAAAAACATAGTTTAGGTATCAAATGGCTTAGTTTAAGTGCCCAATACATCGTGGAAAGGACCAAAATGACCCTAACTTAAAATCGACGAGTTTCATCTACTACAGGACTGGCGGGCCGTCGGTTGTACTACCAACTGTCTTTTGGGCTCTTCGTTAATTATATGCCCGACAAAGCTTCACTAAAATGAGCATAACTTCTTACTCTGAGCTTAGATTTTAGCAAATTCAAAGGCGTTGGAATGATGATTCAATTATCTTTAATTTTATAGGTCTTTGACCACCTAATTCATTATTTCCTAAAATAATGTTTGAAGTTTACCCAACATCTATTTTCTTCCAATTGGTTATTCACCCTCACCTACGATCCGTAGGTCCAACCATGGACCATACTGGTCGATCATGGGTGGGATCAGAGACCATCAAAATTTGTACCTTAACAACGGAACCCTACCTACGCTCCTTGCTCTTACCTACGGTCCGTGGGTGGTTTCGTTGGCACTGGTACCAATTTTTTCGAACACTAGGATTTTTTTCATTTTAAGATTTGAGGTTTTACACTCTTAGGGTTCGTTTGGTTGGGAACAAGTTATCCCAAGATATGTTATATTGTGGTTAGCTATCTTGGATAACTTATCCCACCATCTATATGAGATAACTTATCCCATCACTATGATATAAATGGTGGAAAATGTTATCTCAAACATGGAAACAAAACAAGATACAAAAACTTTATCCCATCACTATTTATTTCTATCCCGAACACCAAAGGACCCCTTTGTTCATGAATTATACTTTCTAGGTCAGTTAAATAGAAAATAATGCGCCAGATCTTGAATGTCACATTCACAGTATATAAATGTTACATTCTTTGTTAAATGTCAGTATTTTGAGTTATTCAATATTTAGTGCATTTTAGCTTAATATGTATTCAATTTGGAGTAGACTTAGCACCGAATTGAACTAGGGTTCAGCGTACCCTCATATTTCCAAAACTACGTGCGGTGTAGGATTATAAGTCCCCTCTATTGGGCATCAATATTAGTGATCACACCAGTCATGCCTTTATACCCCTACCAAGGTATATTGGGTCCTATCGATGGGGCATATAGATCGAACTCCATGGTTAGCTCACGTGGCTTATGTCGAATAATAACAGCTCCCATAGTGATACTCTTAGTGTATTGACCAAGTTTTTTACCAGCAATTTCAGCATACAGTTCAACATGTTATCTTCATGATTAACACTTGGTCATTGCATTCTGTATAGTTTTCAGTTATATTTCCGTATTTATATCCTTGTTCAAATACTATCATTGCTTAGTTACACATTGTTCAACTTATATATTTTGTTCAACTTAGTTATCTATGTCCTTCATGCTCAGTACATTCTTAGTATGATGCATACTTTACATACATCCTATTATAATGTAGGTTCAAGTACTCAACATCCAAATCACCCTAGATTAGTTCTTGGTCCAAATTTAGCAGCTTTATTGGTTAGTCCTCATTCTTCGAGGACAATAGACATGTTTTCATTTTAGTCATTATTTTTATTTCCAGTTTTGTTAGAGTTAGCTGAAGGGCATGTCCCAGCAACTCAACTCAATTAGAGGCTTTTCAAACGTAGTGGTAAATTCAGCTTAAGTTGTTAAGTGGTTGTTTAAGTTATCACTAAAATCTTAGTATATTTTATGTATATTTAGATTAGTTGGGTTTTCCCCCTTTTAACATATCCAATGTTTTAGTTTCCGCTTAGTTCATGTTTTTCTTAGTTATTTTTAGTATGTTCATAATATGCCAGATTCACAGTTAGCTTAGGGTCACTCGTGATCCTAGGTCCCGTGTTACTAAAGCGCTTAGCCTCAGGGCGTGACAAACTTAATATGAAAGCATTAGGTTCAAAAGTCCTAGGTTGTATGAAAGACTCACTAAGTATAGTCTCATTCATGCGTGTGAATCTGTAGGCCACATCTATGCGGGGAGGCTACAAAGTGTTTTAAGAAAGAGTTCACTTTCTTTGCTATTCTTATCGAGTGTGAGGTATGACTCAATTTATCTTTTCTAATCCATTGATATGCATTTCAGACAATGCCTCTTTTTAGAGCTAACACATGGAATGGTAACTAAATTCCTCCAGTCTTGGACCATGAGGTTACGAATGCAGAATTTTTGAATGTGATCCAGCTCCTGGCTCAGAGTGTGTCCAATGATAATAATCAGCAGGTCCCAGATCCTTCAAACACTAATTGTGGATCAGTTCCAGCTAGGGTTCGAGACTTTGTTCGGATGAATCCCACTCAGTCGATTGTAGAACTAGAATCGTTTGATTTTAGTTTCCAAATGAGCTAGTTGAGTGGAACGGTAGTAGTTGAGTGCCTAGAGGTTGGCTTATGTCTTACATTAAGGCCAGAAAAATTATGTCCAAATGGTATATCTATATTCTTGTTCCACTTAAGCATTCAAAGTCTAAAACCTCAACTTTTGAGTCAGTCCCGCTAGTAAATGTGTTTCCAGAAGTATTCCTAGAAGATCTTCCCAGATTCCATCTTGAAAGGGAAATCGACTATGGAATAGATCTCCTTCAAGATACCAATACTATTTTGATTCCTCCTTATAAAATGGCTTCAACCTTAAGGAATATACTTTATAGATAAGGGTTTCATGAGACCGACTAACACTCAATGGGGTGATCCAGAATTGTTCGTGAAAAAGAAAGATGGTTTCCTCAGAATGGGCATTAACTATAGGTAGTTAAACAAAGTCACAATCAAGAATAAATATCCTATCCCTAGTATTGATGACTTATTCAACCAACTTCTGGGTCCTAGTTGATTTTTTAAGATAGACCTTAGATCCGGCTATCATCAGCTCAGAGTTAGAGATAGTGACATTTTGAAGATAGCTTTATGAATTCGGTATGATCATTATTCATTTGTAGTTATGTTTATTGGACTAGAAAATGCTTTGTGGTTTTCATGGACTTAATTAACAGGATGTTCAAACAACATGGGAACTTGTTCATCATTGTCTTTTTTCATGATGTCCTCATTTATTCTGGGATAGAGGAGGAGCATGCAACTCATCTGAGAATTGTTCTGCAAACTCTCAAAGATAGCCAGCTATTCGCTTAGTTTAACAAATGCGAATTCTTGTTACACTCCATCGCTTTCCTTGGCCATTTGGTATGCAGTGAAGGGATCCTAGTGGATTCTCAGAAAATTGAGGTAGTATAACACTGCCCCTGACCCTCCTGTCAAATAGATATCAGAATATTCTTTGTTTTGGACGGTTATAAGAGGAGATTTGTTGAAGGATTTTCATTCATAAATTACCCATTGACCAGTTGACTTAGAAGAAGTCACATTTTAGTGGTCAGATGAGTGTGAAAAAATCTTCTTAGGACTGAAGACTAGGTTGACTACAACTCTTGTCTTGACTATACCAGATAGTTCAGACAGTTATGTGATTAATGTAATGCATCTAGGGTAGTCCTAGGTTGCGTCTTGATATAGCGACGTTAGGTCATAACTTATGCTTCTAGACAACTTAAGTTCTATGAGAAGAACTACCCGACTCATGACCTCGAGCTTGCACTTGTAGTATTTTCCCTACATATTTAGAGATACGACTTGTACGGTGTTCATGTTGATATCATGATTTGGTTATTTTGTGTTGCTTGTATAGAAAAATTGTTCTTTGTTGTAGCCGAAGTCATAGTGATCCGTGCCTTAGTTTCTTGGAATTTTTTTCATGTTTCCTAGCAATATCCTGAAATATATTAACCCCATAAGAACCTCCAAAAAATTTATCCAACACAACTTTTCCATTGTCATCCAAACTTCTATAGAAATACTGCTTTAGTGACTCATCATCAATGTGGTGGTTTGGTATATTTCTCATCAACCCTGTAAATTTATCCCAAGAATTAAGAATCAACTTTCCTTGTAAAGCCACAAAGTTGTTAAGTTCAACTTTGACAACGAGAAATATTTATCTAAGAATATTATGTGTAGCTCTTCCCAAGTGGGGATTGATTAATACGGTAGCTCAGGCAGCCATATTGTAGTGTCACCTTTTAATGATAGTTGAACACCCTTAAATTAATCGCATCCATGTCTAAATCTGGTCGCCCCACACTAATCATACAAAATCTTTGAACCTTTCTTAGCTGAGCATATGGGTCCTTAGATTTTAGTCCAAAAAATAGCCCTCTAGATGTAAGCATTTGCATCAGGATGTAAGTCACTACAAATGTATGTCCAGGTGGTAATGGGGGAAGAACTATGGCACCCATTGATCACAAAGCATAATGCTTAACCCTGTAATTATCACGCATATAAGGTGCTTGATAATTTCATACTCTTTCAGCATTGTAAAATATAGGGTTACCTTGAAGTTTCTCAGCACCCCCACTACTCATGAAGTTGAGCTCCGGCAACATTCTGATGACCCTCTCTTCCAGCCATTCTTCACAGATTTTTCTTAAAATTCAGGATCTTAGGGGGGGTCAGGGATTGCCTTGAATCCATGTATTTGGCATAGGCTGAAAATGAGACATGTCGAAACAAAAACAAAACAAACGTGAATTAGGAAATGATTGACTAAAGAACAATAAAGAAATCAGTGTAATCTAAAAGCCTTATGCCCCGGCAGAGGCCCTAAAATTTGATACACCCAAATTACACCCCCTAAATAAGTATAAGTGTTCGTTGTCAAATAAAGAACCTTAATGAGGTTAGGGTCGATCCCATAAGTAATATGGTCTAGACTTAGGATAATTTATTGTTGATTATACTTTTAGTCAGCTTATTTCCGTAAAAGGGGGATCTATAATACAAAATAATCATTGATTGATTTTTAGTAACAACTAGCACGATTAACAATTTATATTATCAATATGAGATTAAACTAGGGAACATTTGTTCCCCACAAGTTCTTAACACAATAATCCTAATAATAGTAACTATTTCCTAGTGTTTAACATGAAAAGTCAGAAAGTTAGGTATCTCCTAAGTGATTAGTCGTCCAAGTAATGAATTTCACCATGCAACTTGGTTTGTCTATGGGTTTATGCTTGACTAACCCTTACATACGACCCTAGATAAACTCTCACTTATTTGGGTTAGGCTATTGGATAACAGGTTATCTGGCTAAATATCAGTTGTTTCACCACTTTCTCATTATTTACTTCCTTTGTTGGACAAGTAGGAATGAGCCAAACTCTAACATTACGCACCGTTAGAAAGCATTTAAAACAAAAAGATTAATAATTCATGCGTAAATAGTATTCCAGAATTACTTTGTTATTAGTTTTACATTTTCTTTGTTATTAGTTTTACATTTTTAATTACTCGTGGTTGCCAAAATCCTAGTTGGGAATTTAATTACTCATGTTTGTGTGTTCACAATTCATAATAGGGTAAATAGAATAAATCATAAACTTACAATTAGAATAGATGAAATATGGAATCTTGAATTGAAAAGCTAATGCAAGTTTCATAAACCAAACATTAAGAATAAAATGCAAAAAGTGTATGAAAATAATTCTCAAAGCCAAGTATCTCAAAAATTCTAACCAACGCAAAACAAAAGATACAAATAATATTTATAGAAACCAAATCCTAAACAGAGTAGGAAAAGGAAGACTAAAGAAATTTGGCTTGGGTAGTGTCATCTATGGTTGGTAACCTATGGCTTGTAGTAGTTCCTACGGCTCGGAGGTATCTTCTATCATTCAACAGTTTTTCCATTATCTAATGAGTTCTTTCTACGGGCATGATCTATGGCTCGTAGATCTCTATACGGTTTGTTAAACCGCCATTCATGGACTGCAACTCATCCTTTCAGAACTTTTCTAAGACGCATCATTTACGGCTCATAGTAGTGACTGCGACTCGTTACTATGCATCCATTGTTTGATACTAAGCTTCAATTTTCAGCACTTCATCCTGTGACTTACACCTACGGCTCATAGTGGAATTGATTGCTAGTAGGTCAAGTCGTACATCACCATAAATCCCTGCTGCTGTAACACTTAAACACCAACTTATCCAAAACCTATTTCCTACAAAAATCAGAGCAAAAACACAATGCTCCAAAAACTATTTCCTGCAAAAATCAGAGCAAAAATACCATAACATCTAATAACAAAATGTCCAAGACTCATGAAAAACTCTAAGTCTAATGCATCAAAAGTAACGTAAAATTTACGGTACATCAGTATCCATGCACCATCACAAGTTGAGTTGAAATCTTTGAGATTGAGGATCAAATTATTCGTCAGATCTCAAGGTTAAGGTGTCGATTTAAGTCATTTCATATCTTTGTTTTGTCCGGATAATAGAAGCATTGTTTACTTGAATAAAAATGCCATGTTTTTATTTTATCTCAGTTATTATTTCAATCTTTTTTTATATCATATGTTCATTCATCCTTCCCCTTTAATTGCATTTTATTTTATTTGAATTATTTGTATGCACGTTTTTTAGTTCACGAATAGTGTCTTGATATGCTTAAATTTATTGTCCTTCAAGTCAATGTTAGATATGCTGAGTTAGAAAACATTTCATGTTTATGGACAAAAACGCGAAGCTTAAGTTTAAATATTTTTGTTGAATAGTTTTAACTTTAAGTATTTTTGGTGTCTTGTATTTGTTGATAGTGTTAAAGTTTTGTGTAATTTCATTTCTGACTAGTCAAAATGAGGCAGTAAAGAAGTTGTGGAGTTTTAGCAAGTAAAAATTGTTTGTTGACGATTGTTTGTATGAAGTTATAATTGATATGATGTTACGTACTTTTGTTCTCTCTCATCATCTTAATCAAGTTTGAATGCTTTCCTCTTTTTATTAATTTTTTTTTGATTGTTAGTACGAGAATTTTGGGTCTAAATCTTATATACTTATATAAAAGAGAATTCTAGGCCCATCTATGTGACACCCTTAGAATTGAAGAGTTTACTTTTATATTACTTTGTAGTTTTAGCTTCTTACTCCTAGTTTATTTTCACCTTTAAACCCCCTCCTTCAAACTCATGCGTCCCTTTAGATAGTTATATCTCTTCGGTTGTGTATGTTCAGAGTTACCTATAAAAACTAAGAAAATCATACCGGTATTTGTATCTTCTTCTCGAAAAATTTCATCCCTTATTTATGTGGAACTTCGTCAATTCCTTAGAAGTCTACTTTGAATCTTCACAAAAAGGAAATATTGACACAATATAATTTTATTATAGTTTTTTGCTCCATTTATCATGTAAAAAGAAACATTATTTCAACTACTCAATTCTTAAACAAGTGATTACAACCATGAAAATTTTATGGTTCGTACCTACTTCTCTTTGTGGACTTTTTTGTTTTACATCAGTTTGTTTGACATCTTATATTAGTGTCCAATTCAATTATATTTAAATTTTTGTCTTTTATGAATTCATATCGAATTACATTTGTGTTCTTTGTTTTGAAAACTTTTTAATCATACTTAATGGCATCAAAATTGAGGAAGAGACAACATAGAGAGAATAACTTCCTCCGCAACTAGACAAGGTGCTTGTACATGTTAATTTAATTTGTTGAGAGATGAATTTTTGTTGTATTAATCAAATCTCCTAACTTTTTTAGAGTTTGGCCGATATGAAAAAGTCACAACACATCAGAAAAGTCACATTTCTTCAATGTGAAAAGGTGTTTGATTTTAATATCTTTTATAATTTTTCTTCTGTCATCGCATTTCTCAAAACATTGTGTTAGTATTCTGTTTAATGATCAGTTAAATTTATTTTTTTATGAATTCATATTGAATTAATATTATGTTTTTTTCTTTTTGAAACTTTTTAAGCATAACTGATGACATCAGAACTGAGGTAGAGAAAACAAAGACAAAATAAATTTTGCCGCAACTAGATAAGGTACTTGAAAATGTTAATATATTTTTATCGGGAGTTGAAATGTCGTTGTAATAATCATATCTCTAATATGTTGTACTGTTTGGCCGATATGGAAAAGTCACAACTCTTTAAAAAAGTCACAACCCATAAGAAAAGTCACAATCTTTCAATGTGAAAAGGTGTTTGGTTTTTATATATTTTATAATCTGAATAAATATATGGAATATTTTGTGGGATTTGGGCTAATACTTTTGGTATTAATACTTATTCATCTTTTTTTATATAATCAATAAATTAGACCATCGGTCAATGAAGTTGCATAACAAAATATAGTATGAAACATAGAATGTGTAGGAGTTAATAAGAAGAAGAATATAAAATATAAAAAATTCATGATTTAGACATGTGAGTGAATCCCACTATTTATAGCCAACAAAGGGTATTATGAATAAATGTTTATTCTGTGTTATTTGAAAAGTCACAACCCTTTTAAAAAGTCAGAATCTTTCGAAAAAAACACAACTCTTTATAAAATTAACAACCCTTCAAAAAAGTCAGAACTCTTTGGAAAACTCACAACTATTTGAAAACGTAATAACTGTTTGGAAAAGTCACAATCCTTCAATGTGAAAAGATGTCTTCTTTTTATGTATTTTATATTTATATTATTGTATAAATAAATATAGAATATGTACTAAATTAAATGTTTTAAGAAGCGGAAGAAGAAAACTTACAAAATTTGTAGTTTCAAAATTCAAGGGAACTCCTCTATTTATAGCAAACAGAGATAGAACAAACATGTGCTTATTGTGTCTAATCAGAAAAGATATAACTCATTAAAAAATTCGCAACCGTTCAGAAAGAACATAGCTCTTTAGAAAAGTAATAATAATTTAGAAAAGTTACAACCCTTCATAAAAGCCACAACTCTTTGGAAATGTCACAACGCTTTTGAATAATCACAACCCTTTCTGAAAAGTAATAATTCATTGAAAATATCACAACTCATCGAACAAGTCAAAACTTTCTGAAAAAGTCCCAGCCTTTTGAAAAAGTCACAACCTTTTGAAAAAGTCACAACTCCTTGAAAAGTCTCAACACTTCAATGTGAAAAGGCGTAGGTATGTTTTAACTATATTTTATTAGCTAAACATGTGTAATATAATATAATATAAAAGTTAAAAAGATATATTAAATTGGATGTTTTAAGTAGGGTAATTATAATAATGCAACATTAAAGTTAGAGAATTTATGCTTTGAAGGTAGTATAAATACAAATAGATAGATAAATATTCAAGTCGATAGATAAAGCGATATATAATATATATATATATATATATATATATATATATATATTCATTATAACATATTTTCACACATTCCTCCATAACTTCCATATTCCTTATTTAGAAAAGTTCAAATGTTTCTGTCACGATCCAGGCCGTCGTGATTGGCACCACACTAACCTTCAAGTGGGAGAACCATTACTACAACCAAACAAAGCAACTTCACAAAAAACTAGCGCATTTAAAGATAGAGAAGCAGCAGGTTTAGACGTGTAAAGAAAAATGGAGTCCCCATAAACTCCGGAAGTTAACAAAACAAATTGCAGAAAACAATAACCTGGAACTCAATGTACCAAAATTCTAATAACAACAAGTCTAAGAATAAGGGGTACAACCTTGAAAGCTAAAGAGCTAGTCAAAGTCCGAAGAGAATGGACTAAAAAAATGATAACTCATGGCAGCCTTAAATATTTGGCTCACCTTTGAATTCGGTCTTTAATCAATGATCTCCTAAATGAGGTTTGTCAGTATCCACCAAAGATGCCCTGTACTCAACAAAGAAAGAGCAAATGCAGTATTAGTACACAACCACAATGTATTGGTAGGATCACGCGGCTACTCCCATAAGAACAATATACAACAATCAATCACAACATAGTAAACACACATATATACATAATAGAGTTCAATCATCATTATAGAGCAACATACAATGTTCATTATCAGTGACAACTAGACATAACATAACATAACAATCACAATGGTCCTCTCATGGAACCCACATCCAAACTGTTAGTTTGTCGGAATGTGACAAACCATCCAATATATATGTCGGAACATGACACCCAATTTAATATATATGTCTAAATGTGACACCCGATCCAATATATGTGTCGTAATGTGACACCCAATCAAGTCAGCGCAACCACAATCGCAATCACACCCATAAAGAACAATGCACGTATTCATACAATCAAGCAATGGTTTCATGACTTGTAATTATTCATACACATATACTCATTTGTATTAGATTCGAATCACATTCCTTGTTCTCGTATATGCATGCATACAACAAAGCAATCAACTGGCATATATCACACAAATATGAAATCAAACCATCACCTAACTCGAAATCAAGTTTTAATCCTCCTAAGAAACTTGTTCCTTCCCTTTGTAGATGTTTTTCGCTTGTTCTAGGTCTACAAACAATTAATATGAGAATGGATCAATAATTAAGGTCTAATTTACCTGAATTATAACAAAACCCATAACCCAAGACCAAACCCATGATCGTAACGTGCAACTAGGTTTTTTTGCCACCATAAACTTCAGGCCTAAAACCTCCCCCAATGATAATTAGCCGTAAATCTAAGTTCTACGGACTAATAAACGGATTAGGGGAGTAAAATATGTACCTTTAGCACCAAAAGTTGTGGAAAATTGTAAAGAACTCGGCCTAGGTCTTCTCCTAGCTCTTAAATACAAAGTTTGCGGAAAATAACAAAAATAGGGGTTTTCCTTGACTTACTTCGCAAGTGGCCTACTACGGCGGGTCCCATCCCACCACAGTGGCCCCACCTTGGTGTGATTAATCCAACCCTGGAGGCTTACACGGATAGAGAACCTCGAAATTTGAGTTCCAAGCTCCCATTTAACAACACACATTTAAACCGTGACATCCAGAAACTACTACTTCACGTGAATATCTTTTTCAGAGTTCTATTCACTAGAATTTGATTCCTTAAATTCGTATAGGCTTCTTAAAATCTTAGTTATCCCCTCATGCGTTCAAAATCATAAATAGATTCCCCTTTAATAACCAGATTTCCCTAGACCTTACCTGACTCAGATTCATCCGAATTTGGACTAGGCTACAAATTTCAAAGTTTCTACAAAAACATTAATTGGCCCAAATTCTTTCCTTGTTGGTATTTCTATAACAATACCAATGGTCGTTACAATAGAGATAAATTTTCCCATCACTCATCTACGAGTGACAAACTAGTACTACGGGCTATGCTAGGATTAAAGTAGTATCTAAATCGTCGAACGACTTGGGATAGTTGTCTCGCATGTCCTTTTCAGTTTCCATGTCTTCCTCAACCGGATGATGCCTCCATTGAACTTTCATGGACTTAATCTATTTATCCCTTATCTTCCGGACATCACGATCAAGAATTGCAATCAGTTCCTCCTCATACAAAATGTCTTTGTCTAACAACACTTAGTCCTATTTTATGATGTAATCTATATCGCCATGATACTTCGTCAAAATGGACACATAACATATTACATGAACTCCATATAAGCTATAGGGTAAGGTTCACTGTCCCTACATAGTCAAGAATAACAAATGGACCAATGTATTGAGGACTAAGGTTGCCCTTATTACCGAATCTCATACCTTTATAAGTGAGACCTTTAGAAGAACTTGTTCAGCAACCTAAAAGGACAGTCCCTTACCTTACAATCCACATAGTTATTTTGTCAACTCTGGGCTACTAGAATCTTAGCTTGGATACTTCTCACTCTGTCATGAGAATCTTTCACCAATCAACCCCTAAAGACTTTACATGTTCTGCCTCAATCCACCCTATGAGTGATCTCCATCCTCTCCCATAAAGAGCCTCGAACAGTGACGTCAGATCTTAAGAGCAAACACTACCGTTGCCAACTCTAAATCATGTGTTGTGTAATTCCTCTCATGCACCTTAAACTGCCGCGATGCATAAGCTATGAAATTATTATCCTGCATCAGCACAACACCCAAACCAAGTTGTGAAGCATCACAATAAACAATGAAATTCTTATCTTCCACTGGTAGTGCAAGAATAGGTGTTGTGTTTAGAAGAATTATGAGACTTTGAAAGCTCTCCTCACATTTTTCAGTCCACTAAAAAGGCACCTCCTTTTTGGTGAACCTTGTCAAATGTATGTCAATAAAAAGCAGAGTTTTTCACAAGCCGACAATATTACCTAGTGAGCCCCGAAAAATTCTTAACTTCAGTCACAGAGTTAGGCTGGGCACAATTCTTAACCACTTAAATCTTTAGGGGATCTACCATTATGCCCTCCCTTGAAACTACGTTCCCCAAAAAGGCAATTGAAGTCAACCAGAACTCACACTTGGAAAATTGCGTATAACTTTTATCTCCCAAGAACACCCAGAACTATACGAAGATGGTCGGCCTGCTCTTCTTCACTCTTCGAATAAACCAAAATTTTATCAATAAATACAATAAAAAGATAATCTAGGAATGGTTTAAACACATCATTCATCAAAGTCAAGAAGGATGCAGGCACATTGGTCAATCCAAACGACATCAATATAAACTCATAGTGTTCATAACGGGTTCTAATGTCATTTTTGGTACATCCCAGGCCTAATCTTTAACTGATTGTAACCAGACCTTAGATCAATCTTAGAGAAAACTAGCACACCCTACAATTGATCAAAAAGATCATCGATTTGACGTAATGAATATTTAGTTCAAATGATGACCCTATTCAACTGTCGATAGTCTATGTACGTACTCGTACTACCATCCTTTTTCTTAACAAAGAAGACAATAGCACTCCATGGGGAAGCACTAGGACGAATGAAACCTTTATCAAGATGTTCTTTGATTTGAGCCTTAAGCTTTATCAATTCTACCGATTTCATACGATAAGGACGGATGAAAATGGGGCAAGTATGTGGTTTCAAGTCAATACAAAAATCTATATCTCTATCTGGAGTCATACAAGGAAAATTAGTAAGAAACCATTCCTTAAATTCAGACACACAGGAATAGACTCAATAGAGGGAGACTCAACCTAAATATATCTAATATGATCCAAATATATTAAATATCCCCGCCCCACTAGTTTCCTAGCCCGAATGGAGGGTATGAGCTTAGTTGGCTTAGGCTTGTACATCCCTTCCCACTCTAACATTTTCCTACCAGGGATCTCTAGATTCACCGATCTCATATCACAATTTAACTCAACATAATGGGGACAACCAAGTCATGCCTAAGATTATAATAAAGTCCTTCATATCCAAAATAACCAGATCAACCCAAGTCTGAAAACCAAAACAAGATAGGACAAACAGAATATACATGGGTGACTATGAGTGACTCTCCAACTGAATAAAAACATGGATAGGGGCATCAAGTATATCACAAATCATATAAAATCCCAAGTCAAACTGAACTGACAAATATGAATAAGTAGAACCCGGATAAACAAAATAGTGGCTATCTGATCACAGATAATAATTGTACCTATGATCACTTCATCAAATGTCTCAACCTCGGTCTTTCCCAGAATGGCATAACACTGAGCCCTTTCATCTTAACGGACAACTTCCTTCCCTTGGTTCACTACTCCTCTATATGCATCACCATTTCCCGGGCCTATACAGCCTCGCTGATTTCCTCCTCGCCGACCTTATGTATGCCCTTTACTGTAATTACTATTGCCCGTGGGTACCACTGCTCTAGTCTACTGTTGTGCAGAATCCAACCTGTGGGGGTGGGAACAATCACTCAACATATGCCCAGGTTCTCCACAATTATACAAAGTATGGTCAAAAGATTGTCTTCTTCCCGCTGAAGGTGCAACTCCCTGGCTATCCTGAAGAATATTCTGTAGTGTGGAGTTCTTGAATAACTACCTATTGTCGTGGGAAAGGTTGACTGAATTTGACGGCTTGCAAGTGTTCGCCTACCTGAACCTCTGGAGTAAGAACCTTGAAATTTACTAGTGCTCTTGGGCTTCATAGACATATCCTTGGATTGCCCATCACGTCTAACTCCTTCTACTTTCTTCACAAATTATGTCACTTCATTAAAACTTTTCCCTGCAGAGGTCATGTGAACAAACAATACCTATAACTCAGAATTTAGTCCCTTGACGAACAGATGAATCCTCTCCTCCTCAGTTTTCACAAATTGTGTAGCATATGAAGATAATGCATGGTATTTAGCCTCAAAAGTATCTACAAACATGCCACCCTTCTGCAAAGCCATGAAATCATCCTTCATACGGTACCTCAAAGTCTAGGGCACATACTTTTCATGAAATAGAGCATGGAACAACTCCAAAGTGAGTGGGGGAAAAACTGACGATCTGCATTCCACATAAGCCATCCACCACTTCTAAGCCTCACCTTGAAGTTGAAAGGTCACGAACTCTACCCCATGCTGATGTGCAATACCTAACTTATGAAGCCTCTCATAATAATCCAAGATAAATTCACAGGCGTTCTCACTTTCAGGACCATGTAAACGCATGCGACTTCAATTTCAAAAACTTAGTCAAAATCTCATGGTCATTACCAGTCATCATGGGACCCAACAAAGGACGGAAGAAGGCATTAGTGTTGGCGTTCCATCTATCTTACGAGTAGTTGTAGCAGTAATGTGGCAGTTGATCAGGGGTTGAGCAGCTTGCACTGTAGAAAGAAGTTCAGGACCAACCAATCTCTTTAGGAAAGAAATTATGTGTTGAGCTAACAATAGGTCAAAAGGAGTAACGTCGATATTCCTAGCCAGTGCATTCTCTTCCTGTCTAACATCCCCCTCTACCTCAATCTACACATTCTCTTCTACCTCTTCTTGTGGTATAGGAGGGCCACTTCCCTTGGAACATTCTCACTTGGGTCAACTTACCTAGCGGTCGCCACTCTTCCTCTGCCCCTGCCTCTTTCTCTTACCCTATACCTGCCTTGACCACGGCCTCTGGCTGCCAACTCCTAAACTTGCTCAATAATGGGATATAGGAGGTTGATGTCGTTATGTCACGACACGATTCTACACCTTGGACGTGGCCGGAACTCAAAAACCATTGTTGGTCCCCAAGAGAACCCTCATCCTGGTTTATTATAAGAGGAAGACTAACTTAAGTATGCCAAAGCTTAAAACTTAATAAATAATCAATAACTCAAATACAAAGATTTAACTTTGAAGATTAACTCTGAATAAAATAATATATTAAACTCTTTATAAAATAGGCAACTTAATTCTTTAAAACATTTAATAAAATAAATGAATAATACAGACTTCTCAACTAAACTGACTATCTATGATGTCTCTACATCACAAAGATGGAAGTCGGGACAAGACCCACGACATCCTGACTAAACTGAAAAGTAAATGATATCCTCTAGAAATAACGAGGTTCACCATTGCTAAATCGAACTCTCAGATATATCAACGAAACTCCTGTTAATGATCATGAATACTTGTGTCTGCATCATGAGAAGATGCAGGCCAATTGGCTCAATACATGAAATGTACGAGCATGTAAGGGGAAAACTAAAGCATAAAACATAGGCTTGAACTTGACAAAAAGGAAAACATACTTACCTCTTCAAAAACTTACTCAACTCAAGGAATACTCAAGATACTCAACAATACTCAACTTACTCAACTCAGAAGTATTCAAGGATAAGATACTCAACTATAGATTAGATACTCAACTCAAAGATATGATATTCGACTTTGGATACTGAACTCAATATAAAGCAAGAATAGGCATGCAATATATCAGAAGTTTTCTAAAACATAAAAAAAAATAGTTCCTTAAAGAAAATGGAATAACAAACTCCAGATCACCTATGCACATTTTGAGCATTGATACATTAAACACCGGATGCACCCGAGCCAACTTAATAGGTACTTTCAACTCATAGGCAACACCTCCAATGCGTTTCAAAATCTCATAGGTCCCCACATACTGGGGACTAAGTTTCCTTTTTTTTCCCAAACCTCATCACCCCTTTCAAGGGTTATATCTTGAAATAGACGAAGTCACCTACGATAAACTCAAGGTCCCTCTTTCTATTGTCGTCCTAAGATTTTTGCTGACTGTGGGCCGTCTTCAATCTATCCGCTATGAGTCAGACTTTCTCCACAGCCTCATAAATTGCTTCGCACGTATTAGCGTAAACTCACCTACGTCAAACCATCCAATCATAGATCTACATATCCTGCCACAGAGAGCCTCAAATGGTGCCATGGTGATGCTTGAGTGGTAGCTATTATTGTAGGCGAACTCAATCAATGGTAGATGGTCATCCCAATTACCCTTAAAGTCAATGACACATGCCCTCAACATATCTTCTAAGGTTTGGATGGTTCGTTCCGCCAAACCATCCTTTTGTGGATGAAATGCGGTACTAAGTTTCACCTTGGTACCGAGCCCATTTTGAAATGCTTTCCAAAAATGAGAAGTAAATTGAGTACCCCTGTCCGAAATGATAGACATGGAATTCCATGCATTGTCACGATCTCCTTAAGATACAATTTAGCATAATCTTCCGCCGAATAAGTAATTTTGACGGGAATAAAATGGGCTTGATTTGGTCAACCTATAAACAATAACCCAAATTCATTTTTCCTTCGTGTACGAGTCAAACCCACAACGAAATCCCTTTTGATGTCTTTCTACTTCCAATTGGGGATAGATATATCTTCAATTAACCCTCACGGTCTTTGATGTTCGGCCTTGACTTGTTGACAATTTGTCTATCCTTCCTCTAGAAGGTTTAGAAGTTGATGCTAACCTTTCCTATGAAGTGGTTTTTAGACCGGCAAGTGAAGAAGTTGAGAAATAAGGAAGTATCTTCCGTAAAGGTTCTTTGGAAGAATCATCTTGTGGAAAGTTCTACTTGGGAGGCCGAGGCTGATATGATGTCCCGATATCCTCATCTTTTTCCTTCCTCTTCTAGTCAAGGTTGAGGTTAGTAATGCCTCCTAGTTTTGGTTATAAAGGGTCATAAGTGATTTTTCTTTATGTATGCATATTTTTGTGAAGAATTCATGTTTCATATGTGTCTTGAATTATATGTTCTTCATGCTTGATGTCACTTGATTATATGGTTGGTATAGTTGAACTCATATGATAACCCTCGTTATGAAATTGCTCAAGTATGAAGTAATGAAATTATGTATTGGTTCTTAATTGAATACTATATGTGAAGGAGGAGATTCCCCCTTGCATAATGTGAAGTGTTGCAATGTGTGCATATTTGGTAGTTGGTATAATTGTACCTCATGATGATGCATTTTTATGTTTGAGAATAGAGTTAATGTTTCGTCCTTTGTTATTGAATTATCATTATATACCATATGGTTGTTGGGCTGCTAGTCTTGAGTCATAAATTTCAAGAGATATTTAAAAGTGTCATTCGAGGACGAATGTTCCTCGGGGGGATATTGATACACCTCAGAAATCCAATGACTTAAGCTAGAGCTTTGAATGGAGTTTAATAACTTAAAAGCATTTAAATGTTGTTTCTATACCTAACCTAATGTACTTAGCTTTGTTAGTAGGTATAAGAGTCTAAGTGTGAAAGAACGACCATGATGTTCGGAGACTAGTGAAAATGCTCTAGTGTCCCTTTTGGTCTTGCAAGGGGTTTGAAGAGTCGTATGAGGGCTAAATCTTGTAAAAATGATTATAA
Source organism: Solanum sitiens (assembly GCA_016801875.1). Classification (NCBI taxonomy): domain Eukaryota; kingdom Viridiplantae; phylum Streptophyta; class Magnoliopsida; order Solanales; family Solanaceae; genus Solanum; species Solanum sitiens. The sequence goes on from JABWTJ010000423.1 coordinate 666,387, forward strand.
TACATATTAGTACGTGTTTAGGATCAAAAAGTCCGGGCACGACTCCCTAAGGACCACCCTAAGGTTCCTTGAGGAGGATCCAAGCAATTGACCCGAAAGCTGACAAAAAGCAGCAAGCAAACCACGAGTGCAATTGACGCCCCGTTAACGGAGGTCGTGAGTCCACACTTAGAATTGTGGAGCTTATTTCCATTTTGCCAGTCTCTGACACAGACAGACAGGACGATCCGTCAATGGGTTGATGATCCGTCAATGGTGGGCATATTTGGTGCCTGCCAATTGGTGGAAGACACGGCCAAGCCAAGGGTAGTTTTGATAAATTCAACCCTTGGCCATATAAGTGAAGGGACAATTTTAATTTGTTATTTTAGGTATATTAAAGTAATTTAAGTCATAAAACAAGTCATACACCTTATTATTCCCCCAAAAAAAAAACTCTAACTTCTCTCTAAATTCTCTCTCTAACTAAGGACTCCATTGAAGAAGAAAGTCAAAGCTTCAAGTAGGGCTCAAGAACAAGTATTTTCTACACAATACTTAAGGATTGACAAGGTATGGTAAATCTTCACTCTTGGGAATCCTTTCCCCAAGAGGTTCCTGCAAATTGAATTTCAATGATCTTCAAAATTTCTAGATTTCACTCAATTTCGTGGGTCACCTTTAAACCTGTCATATTTGGTCTATAATTGATTAATAATGATTTATTATGAATTATTAAGAATGAATTGATGTATTACTTAGGTTTTTGACCTAATTCCTTAAAGAATCATGAATGTCCCTCTTCTCCTAACACTACTCTTGAATTATGTTGATTAATGATTAGAGGTGATGTAATAGAGTATGTTCTTGCATAGTTGACTATTCTATGATGATGATAATTGATTTGATGTGTAATTATCATGGATTTGGGATGAAGTCTTGAATGGGTTTCTTGGAGGCCATTAGTAAGATCTTCAAGGTCATGAACATGTTATTGTAGTATTGTTGGCTTATCCTTGGTAATGTTGGTTAATTGAAGTATGAATGATGAATTTATGAATGTATGATTATGATATGAATATGATGTTTGTGGGATGATTATAGGTTTGCTACTGTGATGGATTGAAGGTAATTCCCATGTACATCTTATAACTATGTTATGAAGTAACGTTCGCCCTTGATGTTGGGTTGTGATGAAAGGACTTTCTCATCCAAAAACCTATGATATATGAACATGTTATATGAGGGGTTGAACTCCTAAGACTATGTTATGAATTAATGTTAAGAAAGACTTAAAGATACTTCAATAAGGGAATTTAGCTTAACACGGAGTGAACTTGACATTGAGAGGTGTTCTTTCACAAAGGAAAGGAGGTTCACACTATGTTCTCTCATTAGGTGGAAACTACAATTCTAGATAGTATAAAGAGGGTTTCTAGTAACAACCTCATAGTTCCTTAACTATGTGCCCCCATAGGAACCTTATATAGTGGATCCACATAGATGTTATATGAATGTATATGTCTTACCTTGGCAAGTAGGACACCCTCCATTCGGTGTGAAGGGATGACACTGGATTCCATGTTAGCTCACATGGTCTATGTAAGTTATGGCAAGGTTTCCATAATGTTAAAAAATGAATGAAAGTAAGACGATGAACACAAACTAGGACTACTTAAGAGGTGTTACTTAATGTAGGTAAGGATATGTGACTTTACCTATACATTGCACAAGTGGACCTTGAGGGAAATTCTAGGGTGGGTTCTTTATATATATATGAAATGCATGATGTTGGTCTCATATGATATTTATGATGTTGGTTTCACTAGGTATACATGATGTTGGTCTAAAGTATTATGCATGACATTGACTACACTTGTTATGATGATGTATGAGGTTAAAAATCATGCTTATGATCTCTTTGTTGGTTTACTTAATTTATGTGGGGTTATGTGGCTTCACATACACTTTGCACTAGTAGACTTGGATTGGGGTTATGAGTAAGGTATTGTGATTTATTTTATGAAATGGACTCTAAACATGAAATGTTGACTATGTCTTTATTATGATGTTACTTGTGGATATGTCTTGTTGTGGTATGGACTTGTATATGTTCTTGAAATGTGCATGAAGAGTTTTAAAGTGAACTTAACATTCTTACGACAAAATGTCCATTTGTGCATGTTTTCAAATGTTTTACTTGCATATGTCTCTATACTTAATACATGTGGTTTGTACTAACCCATATCTCTTCTATTTTCTACACTAAGTGTAGGTTCAGGCGAGTGAGGTGATTCTAGTCATTTCTTGAAGAAACATGGATTGCTATTCCCAAGTTGGTGAGTCCTCAAGTCCGGGGATGGAGATGTTTGATTCTAATTCTAGTTTCATTTTTCTTATTCAATGACTATGTTGTAATTCATATTATAATACTTGGTGTTGATGTAAAGGCTAAGTCCCAATTTCATACTCTTATGTTAGTTGGCAATGTGAGACAAGTATATATTCTATTTTTGATATATGAGAAGTTAAGTTCAACTTCAAATGAAAAGCTTCAAAATTTTCCGCTTTTATTCTATCTATGATGCAATGATGAACGCTAAGAGCTTGTCTAAGGCCTCTTTGAGGACAAAGACGCTGGTTATGACTAGGGAGTGCTCTCTGATCGTGACAGCGAGCCAAGTCCTCAAATCACAAAAACTCCATAAAAATGAGTTAAATCTTCAAGTTGTTACTTTTGGCCCTCATGCGCTTCAATCTATAAAGTCCAAAAAAGTCAATAGATTGAAAACCTTAAAATATGTGGGTTAGACAAAAATAATAAACTCGCATGATTTGCATTGATGTTTAAAGTAAATATATTTTATTGCTTTAAAATTGCAAGAGTTTTTACATATCAACAATCATAAGAAAGTGTAAAAAAACAATGTATCATCTTGTACAAAAAGTTTGAGTAGAAAAATATCAAACTTGAAGAAGTGATTTGTCAACTCATCGTGGATGTCTTTATCAAGTTTGCATCATCTCTTCATCAAACAACATCCCATAAAGTGAGCCTTTGGTATGTTATTGATCTTGTGATAGGTAGTTTTCCTCCAGAATTAGGAAAAACTGCAAAAATCTCTTTCTTTCCAAAACAAAAATTACGAAGGAAGAGGCAGAGGAAAAGGGACAAATTGTGATTCATTACCAAACTTCAACTATAGAAGAATATGCTTAATGTGTAGTTCGTCATTAAAGTCACAACTACACAAGAAGATGCATTATGTGTGGCTCGTCATCAAAGTCGCAACTGCAAAAGAAGATGCACCAAATATGGTTCGCCGTCAAATTTGTAACTGCAAAAGAAGAGGCCTCATGTGTGGTTCGTAATCAAATAACGATTGTAGAAGAAGATGCACTAAGTGTAGTTTGTTATCAAAGCTTCAAGTGAAAAAGAAAATGCACCAAGTGTAGTTTGTCGCCAAAGCTGCAGTTTCAAAAAAAGATGCACGAAGTGTGATTTATCTAAAACAAAGCCACACTGCTAAAAAAAATTACACCAAATGGTTCCTCACCAATTATGGATTACACCTTAAATTTTTTTAGTATGATATTGAGACTTTTTGCAGTCCATCGTAAACCTGCAAAAAATAGAAAAGGAAAAGTGATGTGTCTCACGGTGCCAATCGCACGATACTTCAAATCATCATGGTGAAAATTATGGCATATGCTCTCGCGCTAGTCAAAATGAATGATGTGTCTCATAGTGCTAATTGCACGAAGCTTCAAATTGGCATGTTAAAAATTATGGCATATGCTCTTGCAGTCGTCATCATAAATGATGTGTCTCACGGTGCCAATTGTACGAAGCTTCAATTTGGCATGGTGAAAATTATGGAATATGCTCTCGCGCTCTTCATGATAATATGGTCATATTGGCTTAAAAGTTTTTTGTTGTCGCTCCATGTAGATGGTAAAATAAATTTCAAATCAATATGTGGTTCTTCGTTAAAGATGTAGAAAAGTAAACTCATGAAGACTTAAGAGTCTATTTTTTTTAGAGTAAATTCGCTCTCATTAGAGCTCTCCTACGTCAAGATACAAATGTTTTGGTGAGACTCCACAAATCTGTAAAACAATAACGATAGAATTGAAGACCAACTTCAAAAATTACTTCTCGTCAATCCATGAAGAGTTTTACCTTGATTTTTTGATAAGTTGTAGAATTTGATGTCTATTTTCTATAAAAACAAGTCGCTTGTCATTCGGATTCTCCTACACCAAGATAGAGACAATTTGGTGGGACTACATAGAGCTATTAAGAAGAAGACAAATTTGATAGAAAAATTCAAAAATCAATTTCTGCCAATGCATAAAGGTTTTGATTTTGAATTTTGGATGTGTCGTAGCCCTCTGAGTGTAGTTTATGGACCATCAAACGGATCATGAATTTGAAGAATCTACAAAAAGTTATGAATTTTCCACCATGGACGTGCTTTGCTAAAAATAAGTGACGAAAATTGAGTTTGATATGCCTCAAGTTGACAATCAATCATGGTAAGAACATATTTATTTTTAGAAATCAAAATTACATATACTATCTTCCTACAAATTATGGAAAACCCATATTTAAAACAAAATTATGGTAAGTTTTCCTATAACCGAATTATGGTAAGTTTTTATAGAAATCAAATTATGGAAAATTTTCAGTGGAATCAAATATGGAATGTTTGAAAGACTATAAAAAACAATTTGAATACTTCAAGCCTTGTCTTTAAAGATTCAATAAGTTGGATACTAAAACAAGACTCGAAGCAGGGGGTATTTGTAGACAATGAAATTTTATTGACAAATCCATACTAAATTAGGACTAAATCATAAATTCATAATACATTGACCAGGTCGAAATTACATTTGGGTCAGTCCATTAAGTTGACAAGACGAGTCCAACCCATGTTCTTCAAGCCCAAGGACTAAAATTGTTTGGACGAAAATAACGCTAAAACCCTAGCTCAAGCCTTTATAAAGAGGTCTTCAAAATAAGGAAAGAAAAGAAGAAGACACAGAGAATCCTTGCTCTTCAGTGGTCATATACAAGTCTTCCACATAAAAAGAAATCTTCGTTTCAAGTGTTGAGCTGCAATTACAAAGAAGTCTTCGCACCAAAAGTTGAGCCTCAAGTATTCCATCAAATCAAGAACATCATTGAAGAGAAGAATCACAAGATTACATATCTTTTCTTAAAGATTTTTATAAAGATTGTAACCTTTGCATAAATTCAAATATAAATATTGTTATTTGCTTGCTGTTTCCCTTTCCTATTTGTTGTATTTCAGAATTGAAACTTTAGACGCATACAACCCCATCGAAAGGAACCAATATACCCTGCCCGAGGTATAAAGGCATGCTGGCATGATCGCTAAACTGATGCCCATAAAGGGGACTTACAACCTACTTGGCTAGTAGTTCTGGGACTATTTGGGTACGCTGAACCCTAGTCCAACTCGGTATTATGCTACTCCCAATGAATTAAGTGATTAACACATTTTGACTGAGTTTGTGTAATATTGGACGACTCAAAATTAAACATGCAAACTGATAATGCAACAATTAATTTGATGATGATGCATTAATAACTGAGGCACGTATAACTGAATGACTGATATTATCTGACCTAGCATGTGTAAGTCAAGAACTAAAGAAATACATAGCTAGGGTTCTGAAATTCATGCAATAAACTTACTAGTAACATGATAATCTGATTTTGGAACATATAACTAACTAATTAATGATTATCTAATGTAATTCTAGAAACCCTAGGTCTATTCATAATAAGGGAATCAAGAAACTGACTGGATTCTAGGGACCTAATGGGTGAAAGGAACCCACTAGTGAAATCCCACGTACCTGGCGACGAATTCCACCGAAAAGTATTTTGATTTCGGAGCTAGAACATATGGAAACTTGTTACGTTCTTGAACTAGGGTTCGTGACGTTTTTCTCTTCTTACTTCTAATTTTCTAATTTTTCATTAATGATTTGACTCACGTAAGTTCTAGTTATGCTTCTAGGATTAAACCAACTAAAACCTCATGATTTAGGGTCTAAACGACGTAACTTAGGGGCCAAATAAACAAGGAAAAGACCAAAAGAACCTTAACTCTAAACCTGTCCGAGTCAACTGACAGAGTCGATCGGTAAGTCGGTCGACCGTTATTTGTGACTGAGGACTGAAAGTCAGTTGGCCCATCGATGGAGTCAACTGATGGACCGTAAGTTGACTGACAGTCCGTACTAGCCGAATTTCATTCGTGATTGAGTATTAAAAGTTGATTGGCCTATCAACGAAGTCGATTGACGATCCGTACTAGTTGAACCTTGTTCATGACTGAAGACTGAAAGTTGACTGGCCCATTGACGCAATTAACTGACGGACCATAAGTCGACTGACGGTCCATAGTTGGCTCCATCGCTGGGACTTGCTACCTTTGAAAATCTGCATTTTTGGTCTATTTTGGATACTTGTATTAGATTATATTCCCCTTGGGACTATTCATCCTTGAATGAAGACTAAAATATCTGAGTATGTAGGTAAGGAGCTGCAATCCCTACTACTATGCAATGAGAACTTAATTTCCGACTAAACTGAGTTCCAATGCTGAAAATGCAAGTACAAACTGAAGGAACATGATACTAAGACTGAATTTGGGCATGAATGACTGAAAACTGAAGAGAAGCTATTCCCTCAAGTTGGAGTGGAATCAGAATGAAAGAGGTGAGGATACTTGGCTTTCATAGCTGCCTCTGCTTCCCAAGTAGATCCCTCTACGGACTGACTCATCCACAAAACCTTAACTGAAGCGACTTCTTTGTTTCTCAACCTTCTAACCTGACGATCAAGAATCAACTGGTACATCCTCATAATAAATACTATATTTCACATCTTTTCTCTCTAATGGCTCAACAGAGGCTGGATCACCCACACACTTCTTCAAGAGCGAGATGTGGAAGACTGGATACACTACTGCTAGTTCTGCTGGCAACTCTAACTCATATTTCACCTTTCCAACCCTTTTCAAGATCTTGTAAGGGACAATATATATCTAGTACTGAGCTTCCATTTCTTTACAAATCTCATCACCCTCTTCATAAGTGGCACTTTCAAGAAAATCCATTAATCAACTTGGAACTGTAGTTCTCTTCTCCTCACATTTGCATAAGACTTCTTACGACTCTAGGTTTTATTAAGTCTATCTATAATGAGTTGCACTTTCTCCGTAACATAATGGACTGAATCTAGTCCTATCAAAGCTTCTTCACCTACTTCGAATCAACAAACAAGATATTTTCATCTACGCCCATACAGTGCTTCATAAGGGGCCATCTAAATTTTGGAATGATAGTTATTATTGTAGGTGAACTCAATAAGAGGAAGGTGATCATCCCAAATACCTTTTAAATCAATCACACAAGCTCTCAACATATCCTCGATCTAAATGGTACGATTTGCCTGTCCATCCGTCTGCGGATGAAATGTTGTGCTAAGATTAAACTGAGTACCATGACTTTCCTTAAATGATTTCTAGAAATGAGAGTTAAATTGAGGACCTCTATCTGATATAATACACCATGGAACCCTATACAACCTGACTATCTCATTAATGTAAATCTTGGCGTAATCCTCCGTCGAATTTGTAGTCTTGACCGCCAAAAAGCGAGAAGACTTAGTAACTCTATCAACAATCACTCAAATGGAGTCATGATGTCTATGAGTATGAGGTAAACGTGTGATGAAGTCCATGTTAATAACTTCCCACTTCCAAGTAGGAATGTGAATCTTTTGTGTCATACCTCTTGGTTTCTGATGTTCTACCTTCACTTGCTGGCAGTTAGCCACAAAATTTGCTATATCTCTTTTCATACCATCCACCTGTAGACTTCCCGCAGAACGCGGAACATCTTAGTAGAACTTGGATGAATAGAAGATATGGAATTATGGTCTTCTGCAAGAATGTGTTGTCATAATTCACCCACATCATGAACACACAATCCACCCTGATAGCGAAGTACACCATCTCCCCCTTGGGAGAAAACCTCCACTCTTTGATTGTGGATTTCCCCTTAAGTTCAAGCAAGATCGGATCACTGTCTTTCTTTTCCTTAACCTCCACTACCAAAGAAGATTCTGCCCCATTCTTGTTACACCACTGTTTGATATACTCATAAGGCGAACTCCCAAGCGAGCAAGCCTGTGAACATCCTTCACTATTTCTTTTATTCTTCCTCAACATGGGCCACACTACCCATAGATAATCTGCTAAGAGCATTTGCCACTACATGCGCCTACCAGGATGGTAATGTAAACTCATATCATAATCCTTAAGGAACTCAAGCCAGGCAAAAATTCAACTCTTTCTGGGTGAACACATATTAAACAGTGAATACATCTACAGGAACACCATATAAGTAATATCTCCAGATCTTGAGTTCAAACACCAGTGTTGCAAGCTCAAAGTCAAGAGTTGGATAGTTATTTTCATGCAACTTAAGTTGTCTATGAGCATAAGCTATAACCTTATCTCACTGCATCAATATACAAACTAGGACAACTCTAGATGCATCAGAATAGATCACATAGCCATATGAACTCTCTAGTAGAGTCAAAAGAGGTGATGTAGTCAATCTAGTTTTCCATTCTACAAAGTTTTTCTCACAATCATCGAAAGGACCCAATATACCCTGCTAGAGGTATAAAGGCATACTGGTGTGATTACTAAACTGATTCCACAAAGGGGACTTACAACCTACTTGGCTAGTAGTTCTGGACTATTTAGGTATGCTGAACCCTAGTCTAACTCGGTATTATGCTACTCCCAATAAATTAAGTGATTAACACAATATGACTAAGTTTCTGTAATACTGGATAACTCAAATTGAACATGTAAACTGAGAATACAACAATTAATCTGATAATGATACATTAATAATTAAGGCATATATAACTGGATGACTAATATATAGTACCTAGCATGTGTAATTTAAGAACTAAAGAAATATATAGCTAGGGTTTTGAAATTCATACAATAAACCTACTAGTAACATGATAATCTGATTTGGAACATATAACTAACTAATTCATGATGATCTCCTATAATTCTAGAAACCCTAGGTCTATTCATAATAACAGAATCAGGAAACTAACTGAATTCTAGGGACCTAGTGGGCGCAAGGAACCTACTAGTGAAATCCCACATACCCGGTGATGAATTCTACAGAGAAATCTTTCAATTTTGGGGCTGGAACTAATGAAAACTTTATGCACTCTTGAACTAGGGTTCTGGACCTTTTTCTTCTCTCTTTCTTTAATTTTCTACATTTTGATTAATGATTTGATTAAGGTAAGTTCTAGTTATGTTAATGCTTAAACTGACTAAAACCTCATGATTTAGGGTCAAAATGGCGTAGCTTAAGGACCAAATGAACAAGGAAAAGACCAAAAAAAACTTGACTCAAAAGTTGTCGAGTCACTAAATGTCCATACCGGTCGACTATCATTCGCGACTGTGGACTAAAAGTCAGCTGGCCCATCTAAGGAGTCAACTGACAGACCGTAAGTTGACTGACGGTCCATACTGATCGACCGTCGTTCGCTACTGAGGACTGAAAGTTCATTGGCCCATCGACAGAGTCGATTGATAGTCCGTACTATTCAACCGTCGTTTGTGACTAAGGACTGAAAGTTAACTGGCCTATTATAGAAGTCGACTGATGGACCGTTAAGTTTTTTTACGGTCTGTACTGGTTGACTGTCTATCATGACTAAGGACTGAAAGTTTACTAGCCCATCAACGGAGTAGACTAACCGTAAGTCGACTGACGGTCCATAGTTGGCTCCGTCGCTGGTACCTGCAAATTTTTGAAAATCTGCATTTTTATTCTATTTTTGATACGGGGTGTTACATAAGTGTCTTTCCTTGATGCATGAAAGATGTTGAATGTGCTCTCTTGACTTGGTAGGCTTAGGCATCCTTTTCTTGAGTAATGAATGAATGTCTAGAATCGGTAGACCTAAGTATGGTGCCCTTTATAAGAATGATGAATAAGGCTTCTAGGGTATGTCTTGAATAAGTAGACCTAACCTTGATGCCCCTTCTTGATAAGTCTAGATCCCTAGGTGAATTAAAAACCTTGAAGTGGTAGACCTTATGATTGTGCCTTCTTCTTGTATGAAATGATGGATTTAGAGAAGGTGGGTCGAAACGGTAGGAAACCTTCTCTAAGAAAGTCAAAGACCTATCCTTAATGAACCTTGATTGGTAGACCTAGCACGTACCCTTCTTGGTAGAAGTATTATGGGTAGGTAGACCTAATGATGGTGTCCTTTCTAGTACATATATGTGAATGAACTACTCTAGGGGAACTAAGGCTAAGCAACGAGTGGATATGGTTAAGATGGTATCTCTTCCTAAGTATGAGGCAATAGTACAATGAACGTATTTGGATATCCCCCTAAACCATGTGCCTACATGGGATGTGTACTAGCTTTTCCCTTGGAAAGTAGAACACCTTCCACGGTGTGGGGTCTTATGACACCGGATTCCACACCTAGCTAGTGTTGTCTATGTCGGTTAATGCATATTCCCATTATGTGGGATGTGCACTCTAATTACTTGATAGTATATACAATGCGTAGGTAGTAGTATGTGATGCTATCTACACATGACAAGTAGGCTTTGAAGGTGCTAAAGTGATTTCCCTAAGTCCTAAAGGACTAATATGTGAAAGTCCTCTAAATGCATGAATGTGTCCTAAATGTCTCTAATGAAGAATGTTGTCCCCTAAATGCTTAGAATATGAAGATGCATGCTATATTTGACTTGTATTAAGAATGTTCACTTATTGATATTATAATGAGATACAAAGTCCCTTATATATGGTATCCTTGAGGAACACTTAGATGTGTATGAAAAGGTTGTATGGGCGGCCTCTTCATGTCTTGCTTAAGTGCGTCTTAGGGTCCCTTTAGATTGAGGTCCTAAGATCATGAAATAACTTATTTGACTAATAGGTTTATGTGTTGTATATTAGTACAAGTTGTGTATCATGACTTGTGATATGAAGCATGATATCTGGTAAGTTCACTTTTGGTGACCTTAGGATGATGCTTTTGTGTGGATGGTGGTATGGAATGTTATCCATACATTGCACAAAGTGTTGTTTAAGGGTTACTTGGGGTGGATGGTTTAAGGTGAATGAATGGTTGTTATGTGGAATATGTGCTAAAGGGATAAATGACTTGAATGTTGGTTATGATTGAGTATTATGTATTTTATACTTTAATTTCATGAAGTTTTACAAAAATAGCATGAAAAGTTTACATCTTAAATAAATGTCCCTTTTTGCATGTTTTTGCATGACTTCCATACTTAGTGTTTAATTGTGCTAACCCTTTCTCTTTCCCTTTTACTAAAGTGTAGGGATTGTAGATTTGGTGTCGTATGGTTGATGGATAGGTTTCTAAGGTGCTTGAAGATGAACACTTGGTGATTCCTCATAGATTCGAGGAGAAGACCCAACATGTTCCTTTTTATGTCTTTTAGTCTTTATTTTAAGTTTTCAATGGGTTTAGTCCCAAATTGTACTGTAAAGTATTAGATGGTTTTGAGACATAAGTTTATCGTATGCTATGAATGATCCATGAGACTTGTATAAGACCTCTTCGAGGTTGAGTATGCCGGTTACGACTAGGGGGTGCTCTCAGGTCGTGACATGCATCGTATTTTTTGTTTATGTTGTTGTGTATTGTGTTGTGTGTTGTCTTATTGTGTTGTGTTGTTGTGTTCAGCTGTTGTTAGTTTTGTTAAGAAATATTTGATTTTTGTGGTTGCGGATACAAGTATAATGACTCTTGTCAAAATAAAAATTTAAACAACTAACAAAAGATCCAAAAGAAGCCTAGGACTAAAACTTGTAGGAATAAGAATGAAAATACCATTCTTTTAGAAGAACTTGCATCTGAAGCAGTTTATTCTTCTCAAGTAGAACCAGAATTTTCTCAAAAAGAATATGAATAAAGAAAAAAAATTGATGATGATGGATAAAGAGCAGAAGAAGTTGAGGAAGAATAAGGAAAAAAAGAAGTTTTGGAAGAAGATGGAAATAAAAAGAGAAGTTGAGGAAGATAAAGGAAAAAAAAGAAGTTGAGGAAAAAGAAGGAAAAAACATAGAAGTAGTTGAGGAAGTAGAAGGGAAAAATAAAGAAGTAGTTGAGGAAAAATAAGCAAAAAATAATGTAGTAGTTGATGAAGAAGAAGAAGAAATAGATGAAGTTGATGAAGAAGAAATAGATGAAGTTGATGAAGAAGAACAAGAAAAAAATGAAGTTGAGGATGATGATGGGATCAAAATTGTAAATGCACGCACTATTCCTGTTGATTTTCAGCCTAATGCTACAGGTGATAGAATTTTAAGGTCATCCATGGGAAGATATTTCGACTCATTCAGGACCATACTCAAGGAAAATGATTTGGATTTTTTTTAGAAATAGTTGTTATGATCAATATCTTGATTTTTGAGAAACTAATAATGCACATTTTCAAATGACTATGGTCTATATATGAACTTCTGAAAAGAAGATTCATTTTTGAGAATGATGAAAAAAAGGATGAGGTATTGATTAATTATTGTGGCATGTCACTCTTCTTTGGCAAAAGAGAGTTTGCCATAGTTATAGGGTTACAATCCCATTCTCCTTCTGAGACAATCCCTGAATTCACAATAAAAAACAATCACGGAGATGAAAGAAGGAGAAGTAGAAACAAGTAAGGAGCAGTCAAATGAAGAGCAGGACTTGGTGTCCTTTGTTTGCACAAGCTTCAAAAATCCACATCTGATATTTATGTTGATTGAAAAGGATACACCGAGGAAGTACAATGGGTCATTGTGCTTACTTTGTTTTGTACATAATGTACTTTTGGCTAAGATATCAACAACAACATAGCCCATAAATTGGTGAAGTTCTCTGAGGATATTGAGACTTCCAGCAACTATCCTTGGGTCATGACAACTACGAAATTACTGTCAACTACTTGTTGAAACTTTTATCTCCAAAGACCAATAACTTATTTGTCTTTCCATAGGTTTTCATGGTAAACAGAAATATTCTTAATCTTTTTGTATTTAATTTAATAATTCAATATCTGATTTGTGACAAGTTTTCCTTTTTACAGGCTTGGGCATTTGAAGTCTTTCCTTATTTGAGAAATCATGTAACTATACAAGAGAAGATTTCATCTCCAAGGATATTGAGATGGTTAAGAGCAAACACAAAAATTGTTGAAAATCCTCCAAATCTCTTTAACCCTCCTCATGATGGAGTAAGTTGAAGTTGTTATAGTAAAATTGTCATATGTATCAATTGCTACAAATAAGGCATATGTTGTTACAGAGAGGTAATTTGTTGCTGCAGATGCGCCATATGTCACAACAGAAGAATCTTCTATAGCAACATTTGACACATCTGTAACAACCTGTGACATAAATGTTTCTACAGATGATGTATATGTTGCGCATATGCCTATATATTGAAACATATGACCCCATATGTAGCAACAGTTCGCCCAAATAAGGCTATAGATGACTTATTTTTAAAATTTTAAGTTGTGCATCAATGGCTTGTCCCAACAGAAAATGAATTGCAAATGCCATATCTAATCACTCTAGGGTTGGTGGAAACTTATTTGATCCTGTTGTGGATCAAATGAGATAGAGTTGATAATGACTTAGTTATTTTTATGGGGTTAATAATGGTGGTTTTATTGATGTTGGTGATGGTTTTGTTGTTGGTGTTGATATTGGTGTTGTTGCTGGACAGAACCAAGGGACTACCTCTTGTAGAAGATGCTCTGGCTTTCTCTGTGAAAAGTGCAACAAACAAGATGAAGATTATATCATGTATCTTCAAACATTGACTCATGTTGTTAATAAATTTAAAAACAAGAGGGGGTTCAAGGGCTTTCTATCAAAGAATGTTCGGCATCGATATACTCCATAGGCTAAGAGGAGGAAAAAATCTGTTACAAAGACAATACAAAATTTGAAGAAGAAGATCTTTGGAGAATTGCCAATGGTCTTAGAAGAGGAAGTGCTAGAGTTCAAAAAGGTGAATGTGTATAAACATGTGTCTATAGCTGATAAAAACAAACTGGTGGACCCGGAGAGAGCAAAAGATCTGCGTGTACAATACGTAATGCATTATTTTACTGGAGAAGATTTCAAGAACATGACAAGCACGAAAATTTCGTGGCTAGATTGGGTAATTTTTCTCTACTAGTACCTTAAATTTATAATGCTAGTTTGCTTTATCTTTTCAATGTTTACTCCTCTTTAATCTTTAATATTATTTTTTATTTCAGTATATTGATGAAATCATTCCCCTCATGCGGGACAGGAATGTGAGATTTCCAGAGTACTATGATTCCAAAGATAGAATCTTGGATCTCAACTTCTTTTCCAAATTCAAATTAAGATATGAATAAATGAGCGAGGAGGCAACAACAGTTGGTGGAGGAGCCAACAACAGTTGGTGGCAGAAGCATTACACAGTTAATTAATGAGTTTGAATAGGATCAAGATATGATTAACTATGTCAAGGGCATTAGACCATATCCTGGAGGCATGGATTGGATTGGTTCAAAAAGGATTTGACAGTCATGAACTTGAACAAAACTCATTTTGTCACTCTTGATATCCTCTTGTACGAGGGTCGCATGAATGTTTATGACTTCCAGTTGATGGGTACGGAACATGTCGAGTTTTATCATTCATACAACATGTCTTCGAGTTGTTGTCAAAAATTTTGAAGCAAAGTTGAATAATGAATCATTTGCCCGATAAGTTTATCAATGAACCATGGAAATTTAAAGTTCGATTGAAACCCATGGTAACAAATGAAACCAAATTCGTGTGCGGGTCATATTCAGTTTCTTTTATTGAGCATTTGATTACCAAGACAACAATTCAACCTCTAGAAACCCTGTTGTGTGACAATGTAGTTTGTCAAATGCAATGGGTTTCGGCTGCTGGGATAATATCTAGGAGCTTGGAGCCTTGACAGTGATGTGTTTCTAATTAATGTCAATGTTTTATTTTATCACTTATGTTCTTTTATCTTATATTGAAAGCAAGAAGATAGTATGTGATGATATATTGAGAGCAAGTACTTAATCAAATGTTGTTACATAAGGGTCATCTATAGCAACATACATCTCATATGTAGCAATATATGGTTTATCTGTAGCAACATATGTCTCATATATAGCAACATATACCTTAAATGGTCAAACATTGCTACATAAGGGTCATTTGTAGAAACATATGTCTCATATGTAACAACATATAGGTCATCTGTAGCAACATATGTGTCATATGTAGCAACATATGCCTCAAATTTAAATGTTGCTACATATGTGTCATATGTAGCAACATATGCCTCAAATTTAAAATGATGCTACATAAGGGTCATATGTAGCAACATATGCCTCAAATTTAAAATGTTGCTACATAAGGGTCATATGTAGCAACATATGTCTCATATGTAGCATCAGATAAATCATCAAACATATATCTCATATGTAGAAACATATAGGTCATCCATAAAAACATATGTCTCATATGTAGCACGATATGTCTCAAATGGTCAAACTTTTGTACATAAGGTTAAAATTTTGCAACATCTGAGGCATTTGTAGCAATTATTAAGTAATTTGTAATGTCACACCCGGATCCTACACCCTAGACATGGCCGGCACCCAACGATCATTATTGTCCTTGAGCGAACCTTTGGTATGGATTTCCTAACTCAGCGGAAGACTTAACTTAACTCAATCATAAAGCTGGAACATTCCCATAAGAAAATACTTTAAATAATCATCTTGTCCAAAGTGACACTTAAGTCTCAAAGTTAAAACATTTGAGATGAAAGATAAAATGGATTCAAATTGAACTGTCTGACTGTCTATCTGTCTATGAAGCCTCTATTACTAATAAGATGAATGTTGGGACAAACCCCACAACATTCTATAAGGAAAATATGAAAGAAAAGAAAATAAAGAGTCCTTCGGAATGCAAGAGGCTCACCACTGACTCTAAATGCTCAAGCTGGATCAACGAGGCACTGGATGTTGATCCTGGTTACATGAGTATGCATCATGAAATGATGCAGGCCAACTGACATCAGTACATTGAATGTACGAGTATGCGAGTTGGAATGCTAAACAACAACTACTAAGCTTGAAAGGAATACGAATGAACTTACCTTGGCTCTACTCAACTCGAGAAGTCATAACTCAATATAAATCAGTAAAGACACATGCAATATATATACATAAAGCTTGTAACAACAGTGTAAACACTTAGTTCATCAAAGGTAATGCAATAATAAACTCAACTTTACTTATATATATAAAAGTAATATAGTTTCTATGGGAGATTCTCTAATCGACAACCATCAATATGAGCCCAAGCAATGGTACAACGGCTTAACTCATGTTGAAAGAGCAACACTATATACCTTGCCATCAGTATAAAATGTGATTTACTAAGTGGATCCACTAGTCTATGCTATAAAGCACTAAGGAATCATCTAAAAAGTATGACCCTTTATCTGTCCATGTTGTCTACATGGTTTATGGAGACTTGAGTTAATATGAACTCACATCCCCATATCGGTGTTCAATACTACTCCCAAAATACTTAGCTCATATATTTTTAAAACAACTTCTTCTCTTGTTTGAGGTAATTGGTCAAACTTAGCTTTAAAATCTCTAATGGAAATCATAGTTCCCATTTTCTAAAACTAGCCAAAGGCTCTGTGGAAGTATAGCTTCCTTTCTTTCTCAAAATGTGAAAACATTTATACTCTGAGGGACTACTTAGTGCCCATACAGCTTTTGAGAAATAAACTCACTCTTAGCTCTTTGCTTTACTCGAAACTTAACTCTTAGGGAATACATAGTTCCCTTATAAATCTAGAGAATTAAACTCAACTCATTATTCTTTTCTCAACTTGTAGCTTGAGCCTTAAAACAAGGTAAAAATGTTTGTTTAAGACTCTTGAAAACTTGAAGAACTCACTTTGACTTGCTTCTTAACTTTTAGGTCTGACTCTTAACTTCTTCGACCTTGATCTTAACTTTCCTTGAATTTGATTATGGATTCAAGAATCTTGATCTCATATTTATAGATGATTTCATGATTTCATGATGTTTAGATGTACTTTAGAGTGTTTGAATAAACTAGGATTTATAGGTACATCACCAAGGAACTCGTACAAAAAGATGGGAGAAAAATAGGATCTCCAGGTGACCCTGGCGCTCTGAGAGGCGCGGGGAGCCAGAGCCTGATGGACAGAGATTGTCCTAAGGGGCTCTGGCTGGCATGGCATGCTAGGAACTGTCAGACAGAAGTTTCCTTGAGGGGCTCTGGCAGGCGGGTTGCCTTAGAGCTTGTCAGACGGGATTTCCGACTTTTCTTCTCCGATTTTCAATTCTAAACATTACCCAATAGTTTAGACTCATAAAACTGCCCGGAAAGAGGAATCAAAACCACTAAAGGTACAATACAACTCTACCAACAAGATTTCAACAATTGTTCATCAAGAACTTCAAGATTCATCATTCAATCAATACAAAACTTGCTGAATATATTGGTGTGTTGGTGAATGAACCCAATATAGAAAGGTCTCACATACCTCGATAGGGATCAACCCCGACGAATTCCATCAGTGAAACCTTTGCGTTCTTGAAGAATTATTTATCTTCCTCTTCTCTTCTCTCTTCTCTCTAAGCCCTAAGCGTTCTCAACTTTTCTAAAACTTAATTGGGACTTGGTTTTACCCTTAATAAACCCTTAAAACGAATTTGACAATACTAGGGTGAAAAGACTACTTTACCCTTACTAAAATCCGGATTGGACTTTCTTCAGTCCAACAACCCAACTTCCACAAGGCATATATTCCTCATACGACATCAAAAATGCGCAAACTCGGAGCCATTGGAAAGTTCTTCCCAATGGATTTAAAAATATATAAAGAAATTACCCTAAATCCTCCTGAGCTGGGAGTTATGGCCGTTTTAAAATGACTAAAACTCACTTTTTAAAATTAGGAAATTTTCCAGCTTTCCCTATTTATTTCCAGAAATGATTATTCTTGGTTTCTTAGCTTATTCTTTGTTATTTCAAGTTACGAGAAGTTACAATATCTCCCCCTTGGGAATATTCGTCCTCGAATGAGAACTTTTCCACAAGCTAAGGGTAGTAATGCCATTTCAGCACTCAACCAACAAAAACAAGTAATACATGCTTACACATAGTCTTATAAAGTGCTATTATAAAGTGCTAAGAAGGGAATTTAGTATCTTGATCCGCATTCTCTCCGGATTCAAAGAGATTTGGATATTTTTTCTTCATATCCTCCTCCGCTTCCCAAGTTGCTTCTTCAATAAATTGGTTCCTCCAAAGGACCTTGACTGACACCACTTTGTTAGTCCTCAACTTGCGAACTTGACGATCCAAAATTTGAACCGAAATATCCTACTAGGACAAGTTATCCTTAATCCCAACATTCTCAGTTGGTACAATCAATGAAGGATCACCAATCATTTCTTCAACATAGATACATGGAATATCGGATGAACCACTTCTAACTCTTGGGGTAACTCCAACTCATATGCTACATTGCCAACTCTCTTGGAGATTCTATAAGGACCAATATATTGGGGACTAAGTTTCCTCTTCTTACAAAACCCCATAACCCCTTTCATGGGTGAAACTTCGAGATACACCCAATCGTCCACCTCAAACTCTAACCACCTTTCCTAACATCTGTGTAGGACTTTTGGCGACTCTAGGCCGTTTTCAACCTCTCTTGAATCACTTTCACCTTCTCCATAGCTTGGTGAACTAAAACTGGTCCTATTAACCCTGCTCCACCAACCTCGAACCACCCAATAGGAGATCTGAATCTTGTCCCATAAAGAGCCTCATATAGAGCCATTTGGATGCTCGAATAGTAACTGTTGTTGTAAGTGAACTCAATGAGAGTTATGTGATCATCCCAATTCCCTATGAATTTTATCACAACAGATCTCATATATTCTAAGGTCTGGATAGTACGATCTGCTTGGCCATCCGTCTGAGGCTGAAAAGCAATGCTTAAGTTCACCTTCAAAACCAAACCTTTCTGGAAAGATTTCCAAAATTGTGCAGTAAATTGTGCACCTCTATCTGAAATAATGGAGACCGAAACTCCATGAAGTCTCACCACCTTTTTAAGGTACAACTTAGCATAGTCCTCGGCCGAATAGGTAGTCTTTACCGACAAGAAATGGGCTGAATTTGTCATTCTATCGACAATCATCCAAATAGAATCATGCTTCCTTCGAGACCTTGGCAGGCCTGTGATGAAGTCCATATTAATCATATCCCACTTCCATTCCGTAAGTTCTATATTTTGAGCCAAACCTCCAGGCCTTTGGTGTTCTACTTTCACTTGTTGGCAATTTGGGAACTTGGAAACGAACTCAATAATATCTTTCTTCATGCCCTCCTACCAATATACCACTGTCAAATCGCGGTACATCTTTGGGGAACCCAGTGGATGGAATATTTGGAGCTATGAGCTTCCTCTATGATCCTTTCTTGGAGTTCATCCACCTTTGGTACACACAACCTACCTTGGTACCTCAACACAATATCTCCCCTTTGTTCAAATCTAATACTCTTTGCTTATGAACATTTGTCTTCAAGTCAAGAAAAATGGGGTCTTGGTCTTATTTCTCTTTCACCTCTTACACTAGTGATGATTCATCCCAATTAGTCACCACTATCTCTCCTTCTGTGGAGTCCATAAGTCTGACTCTCAGACGTGCGAGTCTGTGCACATCTTTATCTAACTCCCTCTTTTCTGCTTCAACATTGGCGGTATTCCCCATGGATAACCTGCTTAAGGCATCAGCGACTACATTAGCCTTACCTGGGTGGTAAAGATTACTCATGTCATAATCCTTGAGTAATTCTAACCACCTCTTTTGTGTGAGATTTAGATCCTTCTGAGTTAACACATATTGGAGGCTCTTTTGATCAGTGAATATTCCCACATGAACCCCATACAAGTAGTGACGCCATATCTTTAAGACGAAAACCACAACAGCCAACTCTAAATCATCGGTTGGGTAGTTTTTCTCATGAACCTTCAACTTTCTAGAGGCATAAGCTATAACCTTGCCATTATGCATTAACACACAACCCAAACCAACTCTCAATGCATCATAGTACTCCAAAAAACCTTGAGTATCCTCTGATAAGATCAAAATCGGAGCGGTAGTCAATCTCTTTTTCAACTCCTGAAAGCTTTTCTCACAAGCTTCATACCACTGAAACTTGGTTGTCTTTTGAGTTAACTTTGTTAAAGGAGACGAGATAGATTAAAACCCTTCAACAAATATCCTATAGTAGCCATCCAAACCCAAGAAACTCCTTATATCAGTTGGAGAGGTGGGTCTAGTCCAACTCTGAAATGCTTCTATCTTTTGGGTATCAACTCTAGTCCCATCACTAGAAAAGATGTGGCCCAAGAATGCCACAGATTTGAGGCAAAACTCACACTCAGAGAACTTGGCATATAGCTCCTTATTCTTTAAAGTCTAAAGAACAATCGTGAGGTGACTAGCATGTTCTTCTTCATTCCTTGAATAAACCAGTATATCATCAATGAAGACGATGACAAACAGATCTAAATAAGGTATCAAGACTCTATTCATAAGATCCATGAATGTTGTTAGTGTATTCTTCAAACCAAAGGACATAACTAAAAACTCATAATGCCCATATCTGGTTCTAAAAGCTGTCTTTGGAATGTCACATTCCCTAACTTTCAATTGATCGTAGCTTGATCTGAGATCAATTTTCGAGAAGCAAGAAGCACCCTAAAGCTGGTCGAAAAGATCATATATCCTTGAAAGAGGATATTTATTATTGATGGGAACCTTATTCAATTGGCGGTAGTCTATACACATCCTAAGGGAACCATGCTTTTTCCTTATAAACAAGACTGGAGCGACCTAAGGTATGACACTTGGTCAAATAAAGCCTTTATCTAACAAATCTTTCAATTGTTCTTTTAGCTCCTTTAACTCTGCTGGTGCCATTTTGTATGGCGGAATAGAGATAGGACGAGTATCTAGGATGATGTCTATGCCGAAGTCTATCTCCCTTTCAGGATGGACTCCGGGTACATCATCAAGAAAGACTTCTGGAAACTCTTTCACTATAGAAACTGACTGAAAAAAAGGTACCTCAGCACTTGATTCATTAACTCAGACTAAGTGATATATACATCCCTTTGAAACTAACTTTCTCGCTTTAATGTACAAAATAAAATGACCCTTAGGTACCGCTGAACTACTACTCCACTCTATGACTAGCGCATTAGGAATATAAAACTTGACAACTCGAGTTCTACAATCTATTGACGCATACCAGGCATGAAGTCAGTCCATACCTAGAATTACATCAAAATCTACCATGTCTAACTCTACTAGATCAGCCGTGGTGTTCTTGTTATTGATGGAAATTAGACAATCACGATAGACTCTTTCCGCTAGAATAGACTCAACAACAGGTGTAGAAACACAGAAAGTTTCACAAAGTTTTTCAAGATGAATCTCAAATTGATTTGCAACATAAGGAGTTACAAAGGATAAACTTGTTTTCGGGTCTAACAAAGCATAAGCATTAAAAGTAAAGACTTTGATCATACCCGTGACAACATTTGGAGAGTTCCCTTTCTCTTGGCGGCTAGTGATTGCATAGAGACGGTTTGCCCCTCCGCCAGTACCAGAAGTGGCTCCTCTAGGTGCATCCCTGTCTGGTGGAGCAACTGATAAAGATTGGGCTCTATTTCCCGGATTTCCACCTCCCTGCTTATTCTTGATACAATCTTTCATGTAGTCCCCCTCTTGAATGCATTTGAAACAACCCGACTGTCCATCACGACACTTACCAGCATTGTTTATACCACACCTACCACATGCAAGATCCCAACTACCCCCTTGTGCCACACTACCTTGGGACTGGGCTGGTCTAGCCTTAAAGTTCTGTGAATTCTGGCTGTTATACTCACATCTATTTCTGGGCGCAGGTGTACTAGAAGATGATGGTGCATGGTCGACTTGAACCACTCTTCTGTTGACCAGATTCATTCCCAGTCTTATATTTCTTGTTCCTATACTCCTCTCTATCTCTCAGCTTCTCTTCTTCAACTTGTTTCACATAGACCATTAACCTTGAAATGTCGATGTCCCCAATCAACATTGCATCCCTACCTTCTTTGCTTGAAGTATGACCCAAGCCAGCAACAAACAAACTCATTCTTCTCCTCATATCCTTAACCATCTCAGGATCATAGCGAGACATTTGGGTGAACTTTAATCCATACTCATGACCACTCAAGGAGTCCTATTTCAAAGTGAGGAACTCATGTACCTTTGTTTCCTTCAGTTCTCGGGGAACGAAACGCCCCAAGAACGCTTCCTCAAAGCTGGCCCAACTTGGAGGTGGTGCATCCTCATCTCTGCGCTCCTTTCACTACTTGAACCAAGTCTTAGCCACATTCTTGAGTTGATATGCGGCTAGTTCAACCCTTTCAACATCAACCACATGCATCACCGCAAACACCTTCTTCAACTCTTCCACAAAGTTCGGATCATCACTAGTGTTAAAACCAGAAAAACTTGGGGAATTCATCCTCAAGAATTCCTGAATTCTCGAAGCATCAACCCCTTCTTGTTGATCTCCTCTTTGTTGTCCGACTTAGTTGGTCATCACGTCGCTTAACATCCGGATAGCTCACGAAACTCAGCATTGGTGACCTCTCCTTGAGGTTGCACGTTTGGTGCATTAGGTAACTCTGGCTCCTCTACATTTCTTCTGGCTGGAAGACCTCGAACTACTCTTCGTGGAGGCATGATGATCTGAATAACATGCAAGCAAGAAATAAGGGAAACTTTTTAGAGATAACTCTAACACACAAAGTGAGTACTAAAGAAGTGAGAAATTCCTAAATGTTGTAGACTCCTAATCATAGATGTGGCGCGCTTTACACCGATGACTAAGACTCTACAGACATCTGGAATGATAAACAACTACTACTAAGCTTGAAACGAGTATGAATGAACTTACCTTGGCTCTGCTCAACTCGAGAAGTCATAACTCAATATAAAGCAATAAAGACACATACAATATATATATATATATATATGTATATATATATATATATATATATATATATATAAAGCTTGTAAAAATAGTGTAAACACTTAGTTCATTAAAGGT
This sequence comes from Solanum sitiens, assembly GCA_016801875.1. Lineage (NCBI taxonomy): Eukaryota > Viridiplantae > Streptophyta > Magnoliopsida > Solanales > Solanaceae > Solanum > Solanum sitiens. The sequence goes on from JABWTJ010000423.1 coordinate 689,739, forward strand.
AATGCAATAATAAACTCAACTTTACTTATATATATATATATATATATATATATATATATATATATATATATAAGTAATATAGTTTATGTGGAAGATTCTCTAACCGACAACCATCTCTATGAGCCTAAGTGATGGTACAATGTCTTACCTCACGTTGCAAGAGGACCGCTCTATACCTTGCCGTTGGTATAGAACGTGAACTACTAAGTGGATCCACTAGTGTATGCTATAAAGCACTAAGGAATCATCTAAAAAGTATGACCCTTTATTTGTCCACGCTGGCTACATTGTTTATGGAGACTTGAGTTAATATGAACTCACGTCCCCATATTGGTGCTCAATACTACTCCCAAAGTACTTAGCTCATATGTTTATAAAACAACTTCTTCTCTAGTTTGAGGTATTTTCTCAAACTTAGCTTTAAAAGCTTTCTTGGAAATCATAGTTCCCATTTTCTAAAACTAGCCAAAGGCTCTGTGGAAGTCCAGCTTCCTTTCTTTCTCAAAATGTGAAAACGTTTATACTTTGAGGGACTAGTTAGTTCCCATATTGCTTTTGAGAAATGAACGCACTCTTAGGTCTTTGCTTTACTCGAAACTTAACTCTTAGGGAATACTTAGTTCCCATAAAAATTTTGAGATTTACACTCAACTCAATACTCGTTGCTCAAAATGTAGCTTGAGCCTAAAAACAAGGTAAAAATATTTGTTTAAGACTCTTGAAAACTTTAAGAACTCACTTTGACTTGCTTCTTAACTTTTAGGCTTGACTCTTAACTTCTTCGACCTTGATCTGAACTTTCTTTGAATTGCATTATGGATTCAAGGATCATGATCTCATGTTTATGAATGATTACATGATGTTTAGATGTACTTTAGAGTGTTGGAATCAACTAGGATTTATAGGTACATCACCTAGGAACTCGTATGAAAAGATGGGGGGGATGGGATCTCCAGGTGACCTTGAGCTGTGAGAGGCGCGAGGCGCTAGAGATTGACTGACACATACTGTCCTGAGGGGATCTAGCTGGCGTGGGGTGCCAGGCCTTGTTAGACAGAGGCTGCCCTGAGGGGCTCTAGCAGGCGCGGCACCCTAGGGCTTGTCAAACGGGATTTCTAACTTTTCTTCTCCGATTTTCAATTCTAAACCTTAACAAATAGTTTAGACTCATAAAACAGCTTGGAAACACGAATCAACCACTAAAGGTACACTACAACTCTACCAACAAGATTTCAACAATTGTTCATCAAGAACTTCAAGATTCATCATTCAATCAATACAAAACTTGCTGAATTAAACATATTTGTGTGTGGCTGAACGAAACCAACACAGAAAGATCTCACATACCTCGATAGGGATCATCCCTAACGAATTCCATTAGCGAGACCTTAGCATTCTTGAAGAATTCTTGATCTTCCTCTTCTCTTCTCTCTTCTCCCAAGCCCTAAGCATTCTCAACTTTTCTAAAACTGAATTGGGACTTGGTTTTACCCCTAATAAACCCTTAAAACAAATTAGGCAATACTAGGGTGAAAAGACTATTTTACCCTTACTAAAATCCGGATTGCACTTCCCTCAGTCCAACAACCCAACTTCCGAAAGGCATATCTCCCTTATACGACATCAAAAATATGCAAACTTGATGCCGTTGGAAAGACCTTTCCAGGGGATTTCCAACCATATAAAGAAGTTACCCTAACTTCTCTTGAGCTGGGAGTTATGGCCATTTGAAAATGACCAAAACTCACTTTTAAAAATTAGGAAATTTTCCAGATTTCACTATTTATTTCCAAAAATGATTATTCTTGGTTTCTTAGCTTGTTCTTAGTTATTTCAAGTTACAAGATGTTACATGTAACAACATATGTCTCATATGTAGCAAACATGGGTTATCTGTAGCAACATCTTTAGTCACAAGTTACTAATGATGGGTGATATGTACAATATTTGACTCATATGTTATGGTAAGAACAAGTAAAAATGTTGGAACAAGAGTTCAAAACTACGTTTGTTTATTTCTACAACTATGATAATTTTAGGTTGTACACAACTACATAAGAATTTTTCATCCTCCACAATATTCTTCTTGGTAAAGCTTAAAAATATATATATAAAAACACAACAAACAACACAAATATTAGATTTCAGTTGTTACAACATTTAGTCTTCTTCTTCTCCTCCTTCATCACCCATTTGTTACTTCTTTTAATATGACTTCATCATCAATTTCAAACTCTTTAATTCTGTTGGCCAATCTCAGAATAACGAACATGGATCGTATATCAACATCTTCATGATCCCTCCATCTGAAGAAGTTGCATGCATTCATATAAAATACACACCACAAAGTTATTTAAATAAAAAAACAAAATAAAGAGAAGTGTGCAGACTAAGAAGTAAAAATGTACATGCACTGTAGCATGGACAGGACCAAAATCTTCGACCTGGGTTGTCCTTCGAGCATGAAGTTTGCATTGAAAGTAAGTCTCCATGTTTGCAACACATTTCACACCCAACATGGGATCATTTTCATCATTAAAAATTCGATTCAATATTGCATTTTACATTATATCAAAAGTAACAAAAACAAAGAAAACTCATTCATTAGATCTAGAGTACTACTGATCTATATTTTAAATAACACATTTGTTACGCAACCACTATGTTGCAAAATTAGTGATTTCGTTGATTTGACAATACATGATAGTGTTGAGATTTGGTTTCACAAAGGTCAATCAAATTAGTTGTGTGTTAAAAAACAAAGAATAGAAAAGACTTACAAAAAAACGACTGATGAAATAAAATAACATCATTATATCTCAAACACTCCATAGATTCAAAATCCATGCGAATAGCTAGGGGAGAGAAATAAAAGTGAAGCAGAGTGAAAGACCGAAGCGGCGAGAAAGAAAATGAAAGCCCTATTTTTGAAATGAAATGAAAACCCTAATTTATATATATACCCCTCCTAGAAATGAAATAATGTACTTGCGTTTTATAAATTGTTGCCTACGGGCCGATTTAGCAAGTTTTAGGGAGTTGGGCTTGCCTATGACTTTTATAAAGTACTCAAATAACCTGTATATATTTCCACATATGACAAGTCTGTTGCAATTATCCAACAAAACTTGAATATGTTGACACATATGACACTTCAAGGATGGGCTAATAATTGAATTAAGCGATTTAGGAATAGAAAAATGTCAAATTGGACCAAATTTTAGTACTTAACACCATAATTAAGCAATAAATATGATATAACACTTGGAAGAACGATTTACGAGGGTGTTATATAACTACCATATGAATTTACTTGGTCATTGTATGATAAACTAGTGGGATGATAGTCTTTGTAAATATAATTAATAGAATTGAATGAAAGTAGTTGTATTAGACCATAATTTCTTACTTAGACATGTTGTAGGATTATATATTAGTGTTACATGTTGAATTAGGTGACAATTTAATTGAATTAACCCCCCCCCCTAAAGACTCATTTTATGATATACATATGTTGTCAAGTTTGACAAGTTTGTTGAAATTTCCCCAATAAAACGTTCATATGTTGTCACACATAACACTTCAAGAATGTCCTAATCAATGAATTGAGCGATTTAGGGATGAAATATGTCAAGATGGACCAAATTTTAGTACTTTAGACCATAATTAAGCAATAAAAATATGTTATAATACTTGGAACAACGGTTTACAAGGGTGTTATATAACTATCATATGAATTTACTTGGTCATTGTATGATGAACTAGTGGGATGATAGTCTTTGTAAATATAATTGATAGAATTGAATGAAGGTAGTTGTATTAGACCATAATTTGTTACTTAGACATGTTGTAGGACTATATATTAGTGTTACATGTTGAATTAGGTGACAATTTAATTGTATTAACCCCCAAAAAACCATTTTATGATATACATATGTTGCAACATGTGACAAGTCTGTTGCAATTTTTCCAACAGAACGTTCATATGCTGGCATAAATAACACTTCAAGAATGTCCTAATCGATAAATTGAGCGATTTAGGAATGAAACAAAGTTACATTAGACCAAATTTTAGTACTTTATATACCATAATTAAGCAATAAAAATGTTCTATAACACTTGGAAAACCGATCTACAAGGGTGTGATATAACTATCATATGGATTTACTTTTCTCATTATAAGATGAACTAGTGGGATCATTGTATTTGTAAATATAATTGATAGAATTGAATGAAGATAGTTTTATAAGACTATAACTTGTTACTTAAACATGTTCTAGGACTATATATTGGTGTTACATGTTGAATCAGGTGACAATTTAATTGAATTAACCCTAAAAGACCCATTTTATGATATACATATGTTGTCACATATGACAAGTCTGTTGCAATTTCCCCAACAGAACGTTCATATGTTGGCATGAATAACACTTCAAGAATGTCCTAATCAATGAATTGACCGATTTAGGAATGGAAAAAGTTATATTGGACCAAATTTTAGTACTTTATAGACCATAATTAAGCAATAAAAATGTGCTATAACACTTGGAACAACGCTTTTTACAAGGGTATGATATAACTATCATATGGATTTACTTGCTCATTCTATGATGAACTAGTGTGATCATAGTCTTTGTAAATATAATTGATAGAATTGAATGAAGGTAGTTTTATTAGACTATAATTTTATATTTAGAAATGTTGTAGGACTATATATCACGACCGGAATCTAGACCCCAGACGAGACCGGCGTCGTTGACCTCTCAGAGGTCGCAGACAAGCCGACATACGTCACTCTTACTTCATCTAGGTTAATTTTAGCGAAAAATTAAACTTTTTGTTTTCTTATTTCATGCTAAATATTTTAAACTTAACATCATGGGCGTTCACAAATCAACCATCTAATATAGGGATAATCAAATGAAAGAAACATTTCATAATTGCATTAAACGTATTTTCGCCAAAACGGCACCAATACAAAGTTTGAAATGAAAGTGGAAAGAAACACTAGTGGAACATGATCCACTAGATAAAGCCTACATATAAGTAGATAATAACGGTAGACATCCTCGAAAGCATGAGGGCCTACCTAGTCCGGATGAAAGCTCCACGTCCAGATAGCTGCAACGTCAACCTGTAAGCTCTAGCGTCCACCTGTGCATGCACCTAAAAATATAGAGTTGTATGGGATTAGTACACACTTGTACTAAGTATGGGTATATGCAAGCACACAGCAAGGACATACATGAGAAAGAATAGCTCTTTCCTAACAACATGATTATGGAAAGTCAAGTCAGTGAACTTGCCAAATTGGGATTAGTAAAGTTAGTGAACTTTCCAAATTTGGAATAGGAAAGTCAGTGAGCTTTCCAAGTTTGCATTAGGAAAGTTAGTGAGCTTTCCAAATTTTGGATTAGGAAAGTCATGCCATGAGAGTAACATGCATCATCATACTTATCATATTGCACACAGCACATAACATCTTACACATAGCACATATCGTATTGCATATAGCACATAACGTCTTTTATAACATTCATTCATATGCCATGAGACCTTGGAATCATGAACTTGACATTTAGACTTTCCAAAATGAGGGCTAAACATATGGGACCTCAACTAGGAGCCTTCTTTAGCAAACACAGAGTCTGCTTCATTCATTCATACGTACTTCATTTCATTCATTTATAAGCTAGTGTAAACACTGGCTATACCTAAGATGTAGTTTAAGAATCTCATCGGGTTTGCTGTGCAATGATCAAGAATTAACCTAGTGTCATTACTTGAGTCTAGATCACCTCTTGATCATCCTATCCTAACAAATTTGGTATCATTCATTTCATTATGTGCATCATTTGAGGCTGGCCTCATTCATTCATAGGGAACTTTAACTTTAACCGACATAGATCATGTGAGCATCATGAAATCCAGTGTCTCCCCCACACTGAAAAGAGGTGGAATCACTGGCCAAAATGACCCAAAACATGCTAGCGTACATGGGAGTTGAACCCCGCCAGATCCCTATATTGGCAGTATAGGTTCGAAGACTAGGAGATATAAGGAGACCCATACCCGGCATGCCGGACAGTCTCATCTCATGAGAGTTACGTGAACCTCCATCCTTCCATAAAGAGGCATCACCACTCATAGCTAGTCTATCGGTGCTCAGTATAAAGTTCCATTTCATCCAACTCATACGTCATGGAAGCTGGCTTCTAGTATGAGGACATCATAGCTCAATAGATGATTTCTCATCTCATCATTAGTATTAAGTATACATTATTCTCAATACTTTCTTTAGAGTGTTCATATAGACTGGTCTCTTCATTAACTTTACACTCTCATAGGTGAGTACGTTTTGGTAACATTTACTTAGGCTCATTTGAGATTGCTCTCATCTTTCACATTAGCCTCTTATCATGTTGTCACCACATTCATTAACATTAGCATATTTGTTCTTCATAATTACTCACCCCATTTTACGTGAATGTTCATTTCATCATATGCCAATGCACTTGGCCATTTGTATGTTTCACACTCTTACTTAACCCTTCTAGGGTTTCATCATTTCATTACATAATATTCATTTCATCGTATACCAATACACTTGGCCATTTTGTGTGTTTTACACTCGTACTTAACCCTTCTAGGTTTACATCATTTCATTATATACATCTTAAGTTCACTTATTTTTAAACGTATGCTAGACTTATGGGTCTATACATACAAGCCATGAGACTTCATTCATAGTTCATTAAGTGACTCATATCTTCCTAAGATTATGTAGTACAAGACTTATGCATCTTGTATGTATGCCAAGATCCCGATTTCGATCTAAGTAGGTGGCATTATTCTTGAATATTAAATTTACGTATGACTTATGTATCAATACGGAAATTTGGGCAAGGGAACCCAATTTCGAATTCCTTGGACAACACTTACATTTTTTTTTATTCATTTTGGTTTGATCCATACGGCTTGGGGACCCAAGATCGAGCCCCAACGCTTTCATTTTATTTTCCCCTTAATTTCTCTCTTCATTTTTTGCTCAATGGAACTAAGAGGATGTGGGATCGAACCCCCACAACCTCATTTGCTTTTTATTTTCTTTACTATTACTTTCTCTCCTTTGGCCGAGGGGTTGTGGGTTCGACCCCCATATCCCCTCTTTAATTTCTTTTAATTTTTCTCCTTGAATCTGCCTAGGAGGTCGTGGGTTCGATTCCCACGCCTCATAATTCTTTTTTTTTCATTTTTCCTTTCTCCTTTAAGCTTGCTACAACTTACTGTGGGGCGTGGGATCAATTCCCCATGACCCCATAATTGTTAATGAATTTTATAGGCCTTCTCCTATGCTCCTATTTCGCTACTGACCAAGGGGTTGTGGGATCGATCCCCCACAGCCCCTTTATTTTTATTTAATTTCTGCAGGCGTGGAGGGGCGTGGGATCGATTCCCCACTACCCCTTTTTATTTTTATTAGTTACTGCATTCGCTGTGGGGCGTGGGATCGATTCCACACGACCCCATATATATATATATATATTTTAATTTAACAGGCGTCTTCCGTGTTGTGGGATCAAAACCCCATAACAGCATTTCATTTAATTCCCTTTTTCTTCCCTTGCTAATTTCACTGACCAATGCTCCCAGATCGAGCCCCACCTGAGACATTTCTTTTTGTTTATTAATAAAGGTTGCCTTAGTGAGGTCCTGGGTTCGATCCCTGCAGACCTCACTTATTTCTTTGTTAATTTTTTTGACGTCCAAAATTTCCAGATTCTTTCTAAAGCCTATTTCCAGTTTCTGGAAATTTATTCCACGATTTTTCTACACCTGTTTCATCAAATTACACATTAGTTCTTAGGGAAATTTCATGGTTCATTTATAACGTTTTAGGTTCATTTTCATGGATTCGTTTAGCCAAGAATTTCTCACTCAATCCAGCCACATAACGTTTCATATGATCATCACGACTTACCTCAGTTTATAGACGTAAGCATAAAACCATAATACATTAAACTTTTTGGAGCATTTAACACAGAACCTTAGTCACTGTAACATGCTTGCACACGCTTGCACATAATTTCGAAAACATGGGTTGTCTTTCATACGATTTCAAGTACACAAACATAATAATATTCATCACGAAAACATAATATACACCTAAATCTACAAGCAATCATACCCAACCTATGATTCATTGTGAGCTAGTGACAGGGGCATGCAAAAGGGGAAATAATCCTAGTTTTCGAATGAATAATATGAACCTTAAGGGTCTCTTGGGAAAGGGACCAAGAGATAAGAAAACCCATACCTTATTTTGACGTTCAAAACTTGAAGTTACTGCCCAAAAACTCCACTCAAGAACTCGTGTAAGCCTCCTCAGTATCAACTCCACTCGAATGAAAACCTCTCATAGCCTAGTGTGCGATTAACGTTTGTTTTCTTGTGATTTCGTGTGAGTTCTTCAAGTGTGAAGAACTTGGTTTATTTTTATGCTTTGGTATCTTATTTTGGCAGAGAAATATCGTGTGAAATAATGGGAGAGATTGAGCATGAGAGTTGAGAGATAGACGTGAGAGAGTGGGAGTTATATTAGGCTTAGGAGTCTAGTTTAGGACTTAGTCAAATAAGGTTTAGTTAATTAATAAAAATCTGATTTTTATTTTATTTTAAATCAGCTATTGAATAATAATTATTAATTAATTACATTAATTCAATAGCTTAAATAAAAATCACCTAAATTCATTGCTTCCACCTAGGTTCGAACCCGGGTGGAGCCAGAGTTAACTTCAAGAGCTCAATTTCGGCTCTCTCTCCCCAATTTACCCCTACACCTTATTAAATAAATAATTAATTATATATTTAGGGTAATTACGATACTACCATTAGCCAGGAAAAAGACCATTTTACCCCTATACCCTTCAAACATAAGATTTCTCTTTTTAAGTCCGGTAAAGACTCCTCCGAGTAAATCTTCGTATTCGAGTGCCCTACATAGTTGGACCCAACCTTTCCAAGCTCAATTAACTCCCCAAGTTAGTTGGCTTGAATGTAGCAAGGGTTCCGAGGTCTGGTTCTACGCGCATCAATCCGTGTGAACCCTGGTCTAATCGTAGGCATTCTTGACACATTAAGCATTTCTTATCTTATTTTTTTTTTTAGGGTTGTTACATTATCCTCCCCTTAGGAACATTCGTCCCCGAATGACACTACTCTTGACTAACAATAAGTAAGTCATCTATAGACGTATGCATACATAGGTAATTCAATACTCTCATTGGTGAATATCTGATTCACATGATGGTGCCCATCCTTGAAACCTACTAGTAACTTCACATTAATAGACTAAGGAATTCTTTCCTAAACTAGTCTCCTCAAAGCATAAAACATAATTAAACACATAAGTCACATAAGCCAGCAACCAACATGATGACTCCAACATATTAACTTCATACTAGTGCATAAAACCATACACATGAAAAACTAATTTAGGCTACGCACCCGAGACATCACCAGAGGTATCTTCCCCCACACCCCTAGAGTTGAGTGCGAAGAATCGTTGCCTCCTTGGAGCCAATTCACTTGGACCATTCGGCTGAACTTTCTCTTTCCCTTTTTCTCGACATCTCATATACGGACAATCATTCATCATGTGACCCGGTTTTCCACAACTATAACAAGCGTTAGAGCCCCTCCTACACTCTCCTCCATGAAGTTTGCCACACTTCCTACAAGGTGGCCTCTCCTGAGGTGTATCTACTTCACTGTTTCTCTTAACTCTGGGCTCGGAATCCCTATTATAGCGACCCTTGGATGAACTTGACTCCCCTTGGTGGGAGAGTCCCTTCTTAAACCTGGGCTTATCCGTGATTTCACTACTACTCTTCATTGAAAAATTCTTCTCAGCTTGCCTTGACCTGTTCCCTGCCCTAGTATGCTTCCTCTTCCTGTTTTCCTCCACTTGTTGGACACAGACCATAAGCCTGGAAAATTCCATGCTCGCATGCAGCATAGCTGCCCTACACTCCTCCTCGAGATTCTCAACAATCTTAGATGCAGTGTAAACGGGAGGATTCATCCTCGTAAAGTCCCTTAACCTGTTAGCCATGGTGCTGGCAGGTGGGTTCTTCCTGTGAACACCTTGTTGCTCTGCCAGGGCTGTCCTCACTTCTCCATTTGTCAACTCAGCTGGGTTAACATGCATCTCCATTCCAGCAGCTGGGGCCTGGGGAGGAACTTTGTTGCCCCTAGCAGCTGCTTCTCCTCTTCACCGACCAGTGTTCCTCCTTGTATTCATTTTTTGAAAAAGTATAATTGATGTTAGATACGCTAATAACACCAAGGAATCAGACATTAGAGAAGGCACGATAAGATCAGAAGAAGGGAAATTTTCCTACGCATCATGCAGTCTCTAATTCAGGATAGTGGTGCACTTCACTACCATGACTTAGAAACTACTCGTGGTTGATGTGAACTTATTATTTTCGAAGTTTAACCTAGTGCTCTGATACCAACTTTGTCACGATCAGAATCTAGACCCCGGACGAGATCGGCGTCGTTGACCTTTCAGAGGTCGCAGACAAGCCTACATACGTCATTCTTACATCATCTAGGTTAATTTTAGCGGAAAATTTGAACTTTTAGTTTTCTTATTTCATGCTAAACATTTTAAACTTAACATCATGGGCGTTAACAAATCAACCATCTAATATAGAGATAATCAAATGAAAGAAATAGTTCATAATTGCATTAAACGTATTTTCGCTAAAATGGCACCAATACAATGTCTGAAATGAAAGTGGAAAGAAGCACTAGTGGAACATGCTCCACTAGATAAAGCCTACATATAAGCTAGATAATAACGGTAGATATCCTCGAAAGCATGCGGGCCTACCAAGTCTGGATGAAAGCTCCACGTCCGGATAGCTGCAACGTCCACCTGTAAGCTCTAGCGTCCACCTGTGTGTGCACCTAAAAATATAGAGTTGTATGGGATTAGCACACACTTGTACTAAGTATCGGTATATGCAAGCACACACCAAGGACATGCATGAGAAATAATAGCTCTTTCCTAACAACATGATTATGGAAAGTCAAGTCAGTGAACTTGCCAAATTGGGATTAGGAAAGTTAGTGAACTTTCTAAATTTGGATTAGGAAAGTCAGTGAGCTTTCCAAGTTTGGATTAGGAAAGTTAGTGAGTTTTTCAAATTTTGGATTAGCAAAGTCATGCCATGAGAGTAACATGCATCATCATACTTATCATATTGCACACAGCACATAACATCTTACACATAGCACATATCGTATTGCATATAGCACATAACGTCTTTTATAACATTCATTCATATGCCATGAGACCTTGGAATCATGGACTTGACATTAAGACTTTCCAAAATGAGGGCTCAACATATGGGACCTTAACTAGGGAGCCTTCTTTAGCAAACACAGAGTCTGCTTCATTCATTCATACGTACTTTATTTCATTCATTCATAAGCTAGTGTAAACACCGGCTATACCTAAGATGTAGTTTAAGACTCTCATCGGGTTTGTTGTGCAATAATCAAGAATAACCTAGTGTCATTACTTGAGTCTAGCTCACCTCTTGATCATCCTATCCTAACACCTTCGGTATCATTCATTTCATTATGTGCATCATTTGAGGCTGGCATTATTCATTCATTAAGAACTTTAACTTTAACCGACATAGATCATGTGAGAATCATGAAATCCAGTGTCTCCCCCACACCGAAAAGAGGTGGACTCACCGGCCAAAGTGACCCAAAACATGCTAGCATACATGGGAATTGAACCCCACCAGATCCCTATATTGGCATTATAGGTTCGAAGACTAGGAGATATAAGGAGACCCATACCCGGCATGCCGGACAGTCTCATCTCATGAGAGTTACGTGAACCTCTGTCCTTCCCGAAAGAAGGCATCACCGCTCATAGCTAGTCTATCGGTGCGCAGTATAAAGTTCCATTTCATTCAACTCATACGTCATGGAAGCTGGCTTCTAGTATGAGGACATCATAGCTCAATAGATGATTTCTCATCTCATCATTAGTATTAAGTATATATTATTCTCAATACTTTCATTAGAGTGTTCATAGAGACTGGTCTCTTCATTAACTTTACACTCTCATAGGTGAGTACGTTTTGGTAACATTTACTTAGGCTCATTTGAGATTGCTCTCATCTTTCACATTAGCCTCTTATCATGTTGTCACCACATTCATTAACATTAGCATATTTGTTCTTCATAATTACTCACCCCATTTTACGTGAATGTTCATTTCATCATATGCCAATGCACTTGGCCATTTGTGTGTTTCACACTCTTACTTAACCCTTCTAGGGTTTCATCATTTCATTACATAATATTCATTTCATCGTATACCAATACACTTGGCCATTTTGTGTGTTTTACACTCGTACTTAACCCTTCTAGGTTTACATCATTTCATTACATACATCTTAGGTTCACTTATTTTTAAACGTATGCTAGACTTATGGGTCTATACATACAAGCCATGAGACTTCATTCATAGTTCGTTAAGTGACTCATATTTCCTAAGATTATGTAGTACAAGACTTATGCATCTTGTATGTATGCCAAGATCCCGATTTCGATCTAAGTAGGTGGCATTATTCTTGAATATTAAATTCACGTATGACTTATGTATCAATACGGAAATTTGGGCAAGGGAACCCAATTTCGAATTCCTTGGACAAAACTTACATTTTTTTTATTCATTTTGGTTTGATCCATACGGCTTGTGGACCCAAGATCGAGCCCCAACGCTTTCATTTTATTTTCCCCTTAATTTCTCTCTTCATTTTTTGCTCAATGGAACTAAGAGGATGTGGGATCGAACCCCCACAACCTCATTTGCTTTTTATTTTCTTTACTATTACTTTCTCTCCTTTGGCCGAGGGGTTGTGGGTTCGAACCCCCACAGTCCCTCTTTAATTTCTTTTAATTTTTCTCCTTGAATCTACCTAGGAGGTTGTGGGTTCGATTCTCACGCCTCACAATTCTTTTTTTTCATTTTTCCTTTCTCCTTTAAGCTTGCTACAGCTTACTGAGGGGTGTGGGATCGATTCCCCATGACCCCATAATTTTTAATGAATGTTATAAGCCTTCTCCTATGCTCCTATTTCGCTACTGACCAAGGGATTATGGGATCGATCCCCCACAGCCCCTTTTATTTTATTTAATTTCTGCAGGCGTGGAGGGGCGTGGAATCGATTCCCCACGACCCCTTTTTATTTTATTAGTTACTGCATTCGCTGAGGGGCGTGGGATCGATTCCCCACGACCCCATATATATTTATTTGTTTAATTTAACAGGCGTCTTCTGTGTTGTGGGATCGAAACCCCACAACAGCATTTCATTTAATTCCCTTTTTCTTCCCTTGCAAATTTTACTGACCAATGCCCCAGATCGAGCCCCACCTGAGACATTCCTTTTTGTTTATTAATAAAGGTTGCCTTAGTGAGGTCCTGGGTTCGATCCTTGCAGACCTCACTTATTTCTTTTTTAATTTTTTTGATGTCCAAAACTTCCAGATTCTTTCTAAAGCCTATTTCCAGGTTCTGGAAATTTATTCCACAATTTTTCTACACCTTTTTCATCAAATTACATATTATTTCTTAGGGCAATTTCATGATTCAATTATAACATTTTAGGTGCATTTTCATGGATTTGTTTAGCCAAGAATTTCTCACTCAATCCAGCCACATAACATTTCATATGATCATCACGACTTACCTCAGTTTATAGACGTAAACATAAAACCATAATACATTAAACTTTTTGGAGCATTTAACACAGAACCTTAGTCACTGTAACATGATTGCACACACTTGCACATAATTTCGAACACATGGGTTGTCTTTCATACGATTTCAAGTACACAAACATAATAATATTCATCACGAAAACATAATATACACCTAAATCTACAAGCAATCATACCCAACCTATGATTCATTGTGAGCTAGTGACAGGGGCATGCAAAAGGGGAAACAATCCTAGTTTTCGAATGAATAATATGAACCTTAAGGGGTCTCTTGGAAAAGGGACCAAGAGAGAAGAAAACCCATACCTTATTTTGACGTTCAAAACTTGAAGTTGCTGCCCAAAAACTCCACTCAAGAACTCGTCTAAGCCTCCTCAGTATCAACTCCACTCTAATGAAAACCTCCCTTAGCCTAGTGTGCGATTAACGTTTGTTTTCTTGTGATTTCGTGTGAGTTCTTCAAGTGTGAAGAACTTGGTTTATTTTTATGCTTTGGTATCTTATTTTGGCAGAGAAATATCGTGTGAAATAATGGGATAGATTGAGCATGAGAGTTGAGAGACAGACGTGAGAGAGTGGGAGTTATATTAGGCTTAGGAGTCTAGTTTAGGACTTAGTCAAATAAGGTTTAGTTAATTAATAAAAATCTGATTTTTATTTTATTTTAAATCAGCTATTGAATAATAATTATTAATTAATTACATTAATTCAATAGCTTAAATAAAAATCACCTAAATTCATTGCTTCCACCTAGGTTCGAACCCGGGTGGAGCCAGACTTAACTTCAAGAGCTCAATTTCGGCTCTCTCTCCCCAATTTGCCCCTACACCTTATTAAATAGATAATTAATTATATATTTAGGATAATTATGATACTATCATTATCCAGGAAAAAGACCATTTTACCCCTATACCCTTCAAACCTAAGATTTCTTCTTTTTAAGTCTGGTAAAGACTCCTTCGAGTAAATCTTCGTATTCGAGAGCCCTACATGGTTGGACCCAACCTTTCCAAGCTCAACTAACTCCCCAAGTTAGTTGGCTTGACTGTAGCAAGGGTTCCGAGGTATGGTTCTACGCGCATCAATCCTTGTGAACCCTGGTCTAATCGTAGGCATTCTTGACACATTAAGCATTTCTTATCTTATTCATTTTTTTTAGGGTTGTTAAAATATATTAGTGTTACATGTTCAATTAGGTGATAGTTTAATTGAATTAACCCCCAAAAGACCCATTTTATGATATACATATGTTATCACATATGACAAGTCTGTTGCAATTTCCCCAAAAGAACGTTCATATGTTGGCATAAATAACACTTCAAGCATGTCCTAATCGATGAATTGACCGATTTAGGAATGGAAAAAAAATTACATTGGACCAAATTTTAGTACTTTATAGACCATAATTAAGCAATAAAAATGTGCTTTAACACTTGGAACAACGATTTAAAAGGGTGTGATACAACTATGATATGGATTTACTTGTTCATTCTATGATGAACTAGAGGGATCATAGTCTTTGTACATATAATTGATAGAATTGAATGAATGTAGTTGTATTAGACTATAATTTGTTACTTAGACATATTGTAGAACTATATATTAGTGTTACATGTTGAATTAGGTGACAATTTAATTGAATTAACCCCCAAAAGACCCATTTTATGATAAGCATATGTTGCCACATATGAAAAGTCTATTGCAATTTTTCCAATTGAACGTTCATATGTTTGCACGGATAACACTTAAAGAATGGACTAATCGATGAATTGAGTATGCAAAAAATGTATATATGTACTTAGTTTTTTTGAAAAAGGGGTAAAATATGAAGTGTTGTAATTAATGAAGGAGGTTAAAAACAAATTTTATAAAGAACAAATTCAAAAAATCAATTCAAAACCCAAAAAGACAACCTTTTTCGTGATATATCTAGAAGTTATGTACATATGTTGCCATAGATAGTCATTTAATTAATGTCACACAGTGGTATGAGGAAAAATTTTAATTAGATAATCTAGTTCTAAATCACAACTACATAATTCACAACTAATATCGTCTTCATTATCGCTTCTCGTAGGGCAACCATTCCTGCGAACGAATTGATGAGCTTGATGAACAGTGCAACAAATGGGTCTTCCTCCCAATAAATTAGGTTCTAACACCCAAATTCCGCCTAAAATGTATCGCAAATGCTATCAACATCTTCTCATTTTTAGTGGCTCGATTTTTTTCATGTTTGCAATAAACATTATGCCTTCTATCATGGATTCACCGCCATTGAACATTGAAATTATAGCAAGCAGATAAGATGTACCAATGTGGCCACCGTCTTCTTGATTAATCATTCCCAATTCATTTGAATCGTTAAGGTTGAAAAAATCATACTACATATGAAATAACACATTTAAAAGGCAGAGTACATTGATAAAAACGTGAATACATATGAAAACATTAAAATTTATCACGCATTTTATGTATAAGGTTCTAAATTTCCCGATGCTCTGTACATCTTTATGAAAGAAATGGCTTGTCGAACAATAGACAATCTAAGATAAGAAAAGTTTACTAATGTTACCTTCTGATATACAGAAGGTTCATTAGCGATTTCATTGAGGACCTTGAACTCAGAAATGAAATCAAATGGTTAGGAAATGAAACTAAAGAGAAAAAATTCATTATTACATACAGATACCTTAATTTAACATTCATTAACTATTTGAGAGAGTAGGAAGCAATCCTTTCAACAATATCAATTAATAGTTCTCTCGGAAGGATTTCAATGTAGATTTTTTTAGTTGAAACCATATTTGAGAAAATTAACTAAAAGGACCAGATGCATTTTGAAGACGAAGAGAAGAGAAGAGAAAAGGATAGAACTTTTGACTTCACTTCTCCCTTTTCTTGTGTTCTTATATAATGCCAAGTAATGTATGTGAAGTAAAAAGTTGCAACTTCTGAATGTCAAGAGAATAGAAGAGACAACTTTTGACTTTTCAAAAAGTGTAACATATAAAGAGTCGTAATTAATTTTTTCTTGAAAGTTGTTCTAATGACAGTAATAATATGATTGATTGATTGTCCACACACCTTACACGTAATTATTTTTTAAAAATATGTTGGAATAAATTCATTTTCTGTGGTAAGTATCAACACATAATTATCATGTGTTTCCACAGATGCAATACTCTATGGTAAGTAACAACACATAATTGTCATATGTTGCCACAAATGCAATATATTGTAGTAAGTAGAAACACATAATTGTTATATGTTGTCACAAATGCAATATTATCTCGTAAGTAACAACACATAATTGACATATACTGCCATGTTGTAAGTAACAACACATAATTGTCATATGTTGTCACATATACAATATTCTTATGTAAGTAGCAACACATAATTGTTATATGTTGCCATATATTCATTTTATGTGGTAAGTAGCAACACATAATTGTCATATGTTGTCACATATGCAATAGTTCAAAAATAAATCATATTTTTTTTATATAAATAACATAATGTATACGTTGATTCAAATAAAGATAAAAAAAGATAGATAAGTGACAGAACGTGAATATACAAGTTCTTTACATATGTTTCCACAAATGACAATTTAATTAATACCACACATCGGTATAAGACATAAATTTAACTAAATAATCTAGTTCTATATCACAACTACATAAACCACAAGGAATATATTCATCTTTATTTTCCTTTAGCCTGGGCCAACCATTTTTGTAACTGATTTACTCAAATTGATGAACAGTGCAATTAATAGGTCATCCTCCCAACAAACGATGTCCTGGCACCCACATTCCACCTAAAACATTTCTCAAATGATGTCTACATTTTCTGACTTTTAGTGGATCGGTTTTTCTCATGTTGACAATGAACATTATGTCTTCTATCATGAATTCACCGCCATTGAAGAATGAAATTATGCCAAGCACATAGGATGCACCATTGTGGCCACCGTCTGTTGCTTGATTAATCATTCCCAATGAATGTTGGATTTCTACGATTGAAAAAATCACACTACAAAAGAAATAACAAATCTAAAATGTAAAATACATTGATAAAAATGTGAATACATTTAAAAAATATTAAAAATTACCATGCCTTTTCTGTATAAGGATTCTAAATTCCCTGATGCTCTACACATTTCCATGAAAGAAATGGCTCTTTGAACAATCGACCATCTACGATAAGAAAAGTGACAAATGTTACCTTCTGATATATAAAAGGTTCATTAGAGACTACATTGAGGACTCTAGAACTGAGAAACGAAATCAAATGGTTAGGAGATAAAATTAAAGAGCAAAAATTGATTAATACATACACACCTTGATTTAACCCTCATTAAATCTTTGAGGGAGTAGGAAATAATTCTTTCAATGATATCAATTATTAGTTCCCTGGAAGGTATTCATTGAAGTTTTTTACTTATAGTCATTTTTGAAGATTTCTTATTCATATTGGAGAATTAAATTTGAAAAGTTGCAACTTTGAAGACGAAGAAAAGAGAAGAGAAGAGACAAACTTTTGACTTTTCAAATGCCGGTACTTATTTTTTTTTAAAATGGTAAAATATAAAGAATCGTAATTAAGTTTTTTCTTGAAAATGGTTTCAATGACAGTAATGATATGATTGATTGATTGTTCACACACCTTACACATAATTATTTTTTAGAAATATGCTAAATAAATTCATTTTCTGTGGTACTTGCAATACATAATTGACAGTTGTTGGGACAAATGAAATATTATGTTGTAAAATCTAACACATAATTAATATATTTTGGAACAGATGTGTTATTTTGTTGTACTTGTAACACATAGTTGTCATATGTTGCCACAGATGCAATATTTGTGATAAGTAGCAACACATAATTGTCATATGTTGCCACATATGTAATATTCTATTGTAAGTAGAAACACATAATTGACATATGTTGCCGAAGATGATATATTCTGTTGTAAGTACCAACACATAATTAAATAAATCACACATTTTATATAAATAACATAATATAATTTGATTCAAATTAAGATAAGAATCTAGGGAACATCATTCTCAAATGAAAAGAACATTCATTAAAATTCAACAACACTTATGGAGCATTTCGATTTGGGCATGTAGTTCTTTTGTGGCCAATGTCCTTACATACGAAACACTTATTTTTTCTTATAGGATATAATTCACCAACTCCACGCCGTCGCTTATATCTCCTTCTTCCAGGTTTGCTTAGATCAATATAGAGAGGAGGTATTTCTCGCTCTATGATATCCATAGGGACAATCTAAAAATCTTCCAGTGGC
This sequence comes from Solanum sitiens, assembly GCA_016801875.1. Taxonomy (NCBI): domain Eukaryota; kingdom Viridiplantae; phylum Streptophyta; class Magnoliopsida; order Solanales; family Solanaceae; genus Solanum; species Solanum sitiens. Next base: position 708,881 of record JABWTJ010000423.1, read on the forward strand.
ACCGGACGAATTTCCTCACAATATGTCATTATGTATTTTTTCACTAAATAATATGGGGAGGAGTACTCATAAATCTTATTTCCAAAATCGACACCATATTGGGATCGAAGCGCTGTCATGACATGTGGACAAGGTATTTTTTCCAAGTCGAAAATTCTACAAGTACAAGTTCTTCTTGTAGAACCACCATAGCAACATCACCATGACCAGTGACACTAACTTGTTGTTAGAGATTTGATGAGCCAACAACTTGTTGCCCGCGTTGATATACTTTAATATGTCTTTTTCAATTGCAGGAACAAATCTATTTACAGAATTTACCAGCTCCATAGCCTCTGGTGAAATAAAAGTGCAAATTTTCTGTTTATTTCCTCAAATAGAACGACAATGAAAAATTCTCTTTCAAAATCAAATAAAGAATTCACTGACTCCGCGATGTTTGACTTCATAATATTATATCTACACAACAAAAAATAAAAATCAAGCAAAGCACATAAAATTACAAGAAACTCAAACGAGATGGAATAAAAAATAATTTACCTATTTCCCAAGCAAAGTGTCCTGCTCCATGTGTGGAATCCAATACGTTCAAGAGTTTCAGCCGTCTTTGGTACTAAATCTCTTAGTTGATTGAAATGGTCATTGAACTCAAATCTAGCATACGTCTTTGCTGCTTTATAAAATGAGACACTACTTTTAAATAGTGAAAGTTATTTTGAATGTTTACCCTAAGGTGTCTCATGAAATAACCATAATGAGATGCAGGGTAGATAGTCGAAATCATTTTTCGAATACTTGGATGCCTATCAGAAATAATGCACAACTCATCAGTATCATCTACACAGCTTCTCATATTTTGAAAAAGATATTCATATGAGGCATCGTGTTCCTTGTCCTCAACACAGAAAACCACTAGAAATATATGATTCTCATCATCTTGTGCCACAGTCGATAGCAAAACTCCTACATACATGCTCCTCAAGAATGTCCCATCAACGACTATTACTTTTCTCATTTCTTGAAAACCAGTTATCCAAGCGACATATGATACAAAGAAGTACTTGAACCTCCCATTTTGATCGAGCGACAATGTCGTCTTGCTACCTGGATTTGCAACTTCAAGCATATAACGGTACACATTAAACACTTCATACTCGTGCTCACGTGTTTCCCTAACATTAGACTTAGCATGCTCCATGCCCTTATAAATCTTCCAATAGCTTACATTACAATCCAATTCTGTGCGGATTTGATTTGACATATCTCTTGTGGATGGCCCTTTACCATTGGAAAACATATTTTCAAAGTACTTACCTATGACTTTTGTCGTGACATGCGGATTATGGCTCGTAAGATGCTCTGAACCACACATATGGTACTTTTTATAGATTATAATGACAAACATGTTGCTACTTGTAAATTTCACAACCCTCATCCACCAATTGCACTTCGGATATGAACTTTTAAAAGAAAACACATTACGAGAATTGATAACCTTTATAGTATAAAATCTTTTTTCAAGCAAGCAATTTTCAATGAATTTGTGAGTTCTTCCTTGTTCTTGAGTGTCATTCCCTTATAAAAACGGGTTTCATCATCTCAAACATTATTCACACATGATTTTTGAGAATAAACTTTATTGTTGTTGCCAATAATAGGTGTAGGAGGATTGTTGCTCTCAAAGTACGATACTCCACCCTTTACAATTTCATCATCGTGATTATTCACGTCCTATCATGTCCCAAAATGAGTCGTGAGTGAAACCCACACTTAACCTCCTAAGTGGTCTAACCAAGGAATCTAAACCCCAATATATATAAATAATTCAACTACAAATACAAATAAAATGCGAAAGCTCAAAACTTATTAAAGTAACCAATCAAATAAACAACTAAAGCCTAACACTTATTATCCCCTAAATCTGAAAGTCATCACATCAAGGACATCTGTTCTAAATTACCAAGTCTAAAAGTATTTAAGATTCCAAAATAAGTAAATAAAATGGTCCATGTCTGAAATTTAAGGACATCATGCCATGAATGAGAGAACCTAGCATGAGCTAGAAATAATAGTTCACCACGAAATCTGATGTACTGTAAACAGGCTAGAGTTGAGGGGGAGTCGAAGTCGATGATACACTTGTTGCACTCCACAAAAGAAAAAAAGCAAACACTAGTAGGGGTCAGTACAAGGAACACGTACTAACTAGGTATCATAGGTCAACCCAAAATATAAACTAATATACAATGAATAATAGTATAAAATCATCTATGACACTTAACAGGTGACAAACAACAAACAACATGAACAAGTGACAAAGGAAGCTTGTACACAATCACTCACAATATCCAACACACATATGGGGACTCATGCCTCCACCCCACGCTCATTTGGGAAATGGATTATTTAAGATTGAGTACATTAAGTTAATTCAATATCTTTTTCCTTTAATGTTACTGTGTCGAAACGTGACACTCTAATCCAATTATACCGTGTCAGAACGTGATACTCCGTTTCAAGAATATCGTGTCGGAATTTGAGACTCTGATCCAATAATATTGTGTTGGAACGTGACACTCCAATCAAAGAATACCGTGTCAAAATGTGACACTCCGATCCAATAATATCATTAATTTATTATTTATTACCACTATTTTTCAATTAATTAATAATATTTCACCAAGCCTTCTTTCTTCAAGGCATCACTTCGATAGGGAGGGTTCAAGATTATAAATTTCATGGTCTCGTGATTTCAGACAAAACACAAACCACACAATCAAGTACATAGCGAACTTCACAATATCACTCAATTGCATATCAATCACTAGTAAGAGTTTATCTATCAAATAGAATAAACCATAACCTACCTCCACCAAAGAACCAAAGTCAAGCAAACTACTTCTCCAATGTTTTTTCCTTCCTCAATGCCTCCAATACTTTCCAATCTATCAAGTATAACAATTTGTAAGTTAATGAGTCTAAAAACACACATATTATTTTATGCCTAGCCTAGATCCAAAAACTCACCTCATTCTAGAATCAATTTCCTAAAGTTCAAATCTAAGGATAAGTCTCAATTTCTCCAATTATCATAGCTTTGATGGAGTTTAAATAATTTGATACACCTAATATTTAATTTCCTATCTCTCTCTCTCTCTCTCTCTCTCTCTCTCTATATATATATATATATATATATATATATATATATATATATATATATATATATATATATATATATATATATATATATAGAGAGAGAGAGAGAGAGAGAGAGAGAGAGAGAGATTTAAACCTTTACGTAAGTACCACTAACACTAACCCCAACCACGAGTAGGAAAAATTGAGAAAACAATTTAACAGCCTCGTGACCCAATCCAAATTTTAACATGTAAAAATTGATGTAAGCTACCAATCATTACTCCGTTTGGCCTAACTTTTCTCTCAACCTGCACCTCACAACAATTATTAGCCATGTATTTAATATTCCAACTTTAGAATATAATATCTATAGATAATTAACATCAATTCTAGTACTTAACACCTGACCAATCATCACGCCTCCACTTTGCCCTTTCCAATTTTTCAATTACCTTTTGTCTTTCGCCAGCAGCACATTATAGTAACAAATCACGCCTAATCTCTTTTCAAAACAACATAACACTAATATATAATATATATTTTCCTTTCATTTCCCAATAAGTAAAATAACAATAATCATAATATTCATTGGAAATAACTATACAATCCAACACGGCAAATTGCTAGCATTTATTGAATAGCACACTTTTCAAGTTCAATATTATAATAAAAATATTATCAATAATATGATCAGGCCAATATATCCAATATCCAAATTAAGCTTGATTACCTGATGGAGCAACTGCTTCGTGTTTGCTTCAGGTATGGTTCCTCGCCTAAACTATTATTCTTTCTACAAAATATTTACTCACTAATTATTATATAAAACCAATTATAAAAGTGGTGAAAGTGACCCACTATTAATTTTACTATTATTTTATTTAACCACCAAGTAAATAATTTTTAAAATTACCCCACTAATTTCATAATTATAATTAGAAATAGTCCAAAATACTCATTTAGAACCTATTGAAAAGTTTTTATGAAACAAAAAACTCTTGTACTCAAAACGGCCAAAAGGAACAGTACAATAGATACTAATTTACCCAGCGTTCATCCTTGAACGATCAAAGGAAGGGAGAGTAAGAAAAGGTACATGTATCGATAAAAAGATATGATATCTTTCTTTAATATCAGCCTCACTCTTCCAAGTTGACTCTTCAACTAGTCGATTCTTCCACTGAACCTTGATTGATGCGATCTCCTTTGACTTCAACTTGCGGACCTCCCTATCTAGAATAGCTACAGGATCTTCTTCATAATAAAAATTCTCATCAAGTAGTACCGAATCTCAATGAATAATGTAGATTTCATCATCGTGGTATTGTTTAGCATGGACACATGAAATATCGAATGAACACCTTAAAACCCTTGAGGAAAGGCCAATTCATAGAACACATCTCCCACGCGCTTAAGAACTTCAAGTGGCCCAATATACCTCGGACTAAGTTTACCTCGCTTACCGAACCGCATCACCCCTTCATGGGTCAAACCTTAAGAAAGACTTGCTCACCCTCCATAAACTCAAAGTATCTGACCTTCCGATATGGATACTCATTTTGCCTATTCTGAGTTGCTTGAAGCTTTTCCTGTATGAATTTCACTTTCTTTAACGATTCCCTCAAAAGATCGGTAACCCAAGGTCTCACCTCAAATGCATCAAACCAACCAATGGGATACCTACATATCCTCCCATACAATGCCTCAAATGGGGACATATCAATACTCGAGTGATAGCTATTGTTGTATGAAAACTCTTCTAAGGATAAGAATTGATCCCAATGACCAACAAAATCTATCACACACACGAAGCATATCCTTTAACACTTGAACTGTTCGCTCAGACTGCACATCGGTCTGAGGGTAAAATGCAGTACTAAGATCCAATCTAGTACCTAATTCAGCATGTAAGGTCCTCAAAAAGTTAGAAGTAAATTGTGTACCTCTATCTGATATGATGGAAAGTGAAACTCCATGCAATCGAACAATCTCATGGATATAGAGTTTGTCTAACTTCTCTGCATTGTAAGTCATCTTGACCGGAATGAAGTGAGCAGACTTAGTTAACCTATCAACAATTACCCAAATAGAATCAAACTTACCCAATGTCTTTGGAAGACCGACCAAAAAATTCATTGCAATTCTTTCCCACTTCCATTCAAGAATGGGCATTCTGTGAAGTGTCCCTCCAGGCCTCTGATGTTCGGACATTGGGCAACAAAATCAACAATGTCACGCTTCATTCTACTCCACCAATAATGTTGTCTCAAATCATCTTGGTTGCACCAGGATGTATAGAATACCTTGAACTATGAACCTCTACAAGAATAGTGTGAGTCAAATAATCAACAGGGGGCACACATACCCGCCCCTTAATTCTCAAGACGCCTTCCTAATCAATAACATCCTCTTTAACCTCCCCTCGCAATACCATATCACGAATTTGGCTTAGCTTCTCATTAGCAAACTGCTTTCCCTTAATCTTGCCAGAAAAGAAGATCTTGCCTCCACACAGGACAAAATCCTTCTTGCTCAAGTACTTCCAGCCTCATAAAGTCATTAGCCAGAGTCTGAACCTCTCTAGCTAATGGGCGTCTAGAAACTTGTAACTGCGCTAAACTACCCATGCTCCCTGCTTTTCCACTTAGGGCATCTACCACAACATTGGCTTTTCGTGGGTGATATAAATAGTAATATCATAGTCTTTCAATAACTCCATCAATCTCCTTTACCTCAAATTCAAATCTTTCTGAGTAAACACATATTGTAAACTGCGATGATTTGTATAAACTTCACATTTGACCCCATACAAATAATGCTTCAATTGCTTCAATGCAAATACAACTGCAGCCAACTCCAAATCATGGGTTGGATAGTTACATTCATGAACTTTCAATTGCCTTGAAGCATAGGCAATTACATTCCTCTCCTGCATTAGCACTGCACCCGTACCAGAATTGTCACAACCCAAAGTACACCCTAGAAGAAAAGACATCCTTCAAGTAGGAATATGGCGTACTTGATCTCTCGAAGGTCTTGTACAAGCCCTTAGACATCATTCATTGCATATATACAAAAAGTAGTGCGGAATTAAAACTTTTCTTTCAAACATAATGCAGAATTATTTTATAGAACTTCTAACATATGTCTCAAAAACCATCTATGACATCATGAGTACAATTGTCTTGGGTCACAGCAACATAGAAAAGAACATAAAATACATCATAGTGATGGTGTCCTTGGAAGCTATGAGGACTCACCAATCTTCACTTCTTGAAAGCCTTGGAACCTCTACCCTTGAAAGCAACTCAATCTCCTCAAGACCCTACATCGGATTAGAATGTAGACAAAATATGCGTTAGTACGAAATGTACCAAGTATGGAAAGTATCATACCAAAACATATGATATCTCAAAGAGTTAGTCAATAATATACATAATCATAATAGATAAAGGCATAAGTATAACATGAATAACATAATCATAATAAAGCATCATAAAGCATATAAGAGTTCATAATTAACTCATATTCCTTCTTACTCAAATGAACTACTTCACAAGACACCTCCAAGTATACTTGTGCAAGGCTAAGGTAACATCTCATACTACTACCAAAGCTAAGTGCATCTCTTTGGTCATTCTTGATCATAATCCACTATCATAATTAAGATCTTAAGTTCATCATAACATATGAGCACTATGTCCCTGGGCCACCTCCAAGCACACTTGTGCAATGCATGTGAAGCAACCCATTCTACCACACACACTAAGCATGTCTTAAAGTCACCCAATTCTCTTTCATTTTAGTTTAGGAGTCCCTAGTAGACCTATTTCATATTGACAAGGAACTATCATCTTAACTCAATCATGTCATGGAAGGCAACTATAACACTATCCAAGCTAAGAATACATCATCTAGTGGTCATGTCATACGTAGTTTCAAGTCATACTTGTGCCATGTATGAATGGCATCCCATACTACCATCTACACTAAGTACTCCTCTAGACTATCCTACTCCAAGCTAACTTATCTTGCATCCTTGTCTATTAAACTCAACATACTATCATAATAGACCTACTACCATGGAAAACATCTCAACATACTAACCAAGCTAACTAAAAGAAGGATACAGCCATCCTAACCACAATGCAACCAATCATGTAGATGCATGATAATCATAGGGGAGCATGAATCCTCAACCCTAAGCTACCATGAGAAATCAAAGTAAAATCCATTGTTGAGTAGGGTTATACATTTATGTTTTTTTTAATCTTAAATCATATTTATATAAAAATGTTAAAATTTGACATAAGAGTATTATGTTTAAAAATATTGTTTTGAATTTAAAACTCATATTATGTTTTCAGTTTCATTTGTTTAGTAGTATTGACTTGAGACTTCACATTGAGAGTCATTTATTTTTTGTTAAACTTGATAAATTATCTTTTTCTCAAATATTTTAATAATTTATGATATTTTATTTATAATATTAATCTTTTTGTCAAACATGCATTTCATGATATTCATAGAAATCTAAAGCTTTTAGTTCTTATGATTAATTTAATTGAAATATACCAATTTGAAAAATATAGATTAGTTGTTTGTTCATAATATTAGTAAATAAAATATGTTTATAAATTAATATATTTTCAAACGACCAATATATATCTTAAATATTTAGTTTAATATCATTTATAAAGTTTCTTTTTTGTCTAATATATAAATTTAGAATAATTTATTTTTAAATTTTAATATAATTTTATGATTGCAATTGTGCTTCCAAACAATACATTTGTAATTACACTGGGCAAAACAAGTATGCCAGTATAATTACTAGATCGTGTAATTACTAGGCTGGTAATTACTTCTCTAGTAACTACACCCATTCCAATTACCAGGTAGCAATCATCCTTATCACGATCCAAAGTACACACGTAATGACTCGAAAAATCATTTTTTAAAATTTTTTATACAATTACCGTTTTACCCATTTTGATAAATTTCTCGAGTCATTTTTTTATCAATCCGCGAAATTGGTTTGAAAGTTTTAAACTATTGAATAACTACATTTTTTTATTAAATATATAATTTATTTAGTTGAGATTAATGGGTCAGGACCATACATTATTTAACATCTTTTTATCACTTGACCCATGGATGAAAATAAAATTAGTGAAATTTATCATATTTTAGTTATTTTAGAAAAGGAAAATAAACAGAATACGGAGAAACCCTATGTGGCATCAATTAGAGGACTAATTGCTTCAGGTAATAACTATTCACAATTTCTTAATTAGTACAATTATTTCTTTTTTTTACAGCTACATACATATGGTGGAATATGCAAAGAATATGTTTGCATATGACATTTTTGTCTTTAGTAGAAAAGAAAGTAATTTGCAATTTGAATTGCAGTAACCCTTTTTGTGGTATTCTTTTGGATTTTGGGAGAAAGTGATTTGAGCGGAAAATAATTGGCAGTGATGAGTAATTTAATGTTAGTAGTGATAGATAACATGGATGTGAATATATGTTTAAGGTTTCGGTGAGGTTATTGGTTACATATCAGTTTCAATTTCAATATTATTTTGCTTACGTTCATCATATTATAACATTAAGTTTTAATATATGAAGATAGGTAATTAATATTAGGAGTGTTGTATTATATGTATATTATTAGATTTATTAAATTGGAGAAATTAGTATTTAATCCTAGACTTGAAACTTGGAAAATATAGTAGTAAAATGTTAATTGGCATCAAGAGTTACGAACTTGATCATAAAGTCTCGCGAATTTTTAGGTCAAGGATAAACACGTAGTAATGTGGATGTTGTTAGTTTCAAAACCTTATTGTGATTATTTATTGGAATATATTGGATTGATTTGGAAGCCCAACGAAAGCGGAAGGCTAAGGTCTCAGAGTGATTGTTCAATAAATTGAGGCAAGTGAATTTCTAAATCCTTGTTAAGTGTATGGAATTCGTGTGTGTCCTTTTAATATACGTTTGGTGGTAATGAGACTTGGTGATGGGTTAACTTGATTTATTATTTGTGATTGTGTTCTTTGTTGAACCTGTATACTTATGATAGTTGAGGTGATTACATATCATATTGATATTTGATTGAGATGCATCATCCCTTTATTTGATATCATATTTTGCACATGCATTGAAATGAGATTGAGTATGAGTAAAGGTCTAACACGTGGAGATCATCCGTGCGAGGAATTGGTTATGATTATAAGTTGGGCACGTGGAGTTCGTTTGTGCTGGGATTGTTTGATTTTATGATAGTGTGTTGCGATCGTCCGTACAGACACGTGGAGATTGTCTGTGTCGATATATGGACCTCGCGAGTGCCCCATGGTTCATGAACTCTCAATGTATTTCCAAGGATTATCATGTATGTACGGTTGACAGAGTACTTGGTATTCTGACACACATCATTTCATGGTGGCATATTGCATTGCATCCCATGACATCCTTCATTCTTGATGATTTTATGTTTTATTGGTGGTTGGAAAGTACTTGATATTTGATTACCTCTATGTTATGAACTTGATTTTGTGTGTTGTTGATATTGTGGGTGCATTTTTTTTTGTAGAAGTTGTGATTGATGAATTTTGAGTTTGTTGTTGAGGATATGTAATTTGTTAAAGTGATTATTGTTGAGTTGGGTGTTATGTAAACTGTGGATTGTTAGGTTGGGCTGATTTTTATTCAGGTTGTAGTTGTGGAGGTTTGATTGGTGTGTAAGGAGTACCCCATATTTTATCCCCTTAGCTTGTGTTTAGAGGTTTACTTGATGAGTACCGTGTGGTTGGTACTCACTCCTTACTACTATATTTTTTGTAGGTTACTAGCCCAAACCTTTGTGATATTTTCTCTTCTCCTTGTCTGAGGCTTCTTGTGGAGGTTTGTGAGGTAGTTGCTTGTTATTTCAACGGACCTTGTTTCTCCTAAATAATGATCATGTTCTATTCTAGAAACACTGTATTTGAAACTTGTATTTTCTTTCAATTTTGTTATAACATATTAGAGGCTTGTACACATGACAACCAGAATTTGAGGGTATTTTTGAGTTGACTATAAAATTTCCGCATTTTACTGTAATGGTTGAGTTTTAGACTGACTTGTCTTGGTGGGATAAGATGAGTATCGTCACGTCCATTTTGGGTCGTGACAACACCCCCCATATGACATGTCAAATACGATCGATCCCAAGAGACCCTAAACAAACCACTTGACATAAGCATGACGCAAAAGAAATACACCAAGAGAGAAATGACAATAAAAATCTCATATCGTAAGAAATATGAACATAAGTGTGGAAGATTAAACTGTGTCTGACATAACATTTCCAACATCATAGGAGTTATCGGGACGTAATCCATGCATTACGTCAAGTCTAACAACTAAAGATAATCTAATAAAGGCAACATAAATGGTCTTTTCCTCAAACCATGATAACTCACCAATCCAAATGCTAGTAAGGCAATATGAGCTAGTCATGAGTAGGAGGAGGAATGGCAGTCCCTATATTATGAGACAATATAGGCATAATATGTATTAGTACGATGAATGTTTTAAGTATTGGGAAATGCATAAAACATAGGCATGATAACATGATGAACTTAAGCATGATATACAAGACCAAGTAAAACGTAGTAAGACCCTTTAAAGAGAAATATAAAATCATTTATGAGGTCAATGCTTACTTAAAATCATTTGAGAAGCTTTCATTAAATCTTTGAGGATAACATAGTCCATTTTTGGGATATTTACCGTTAACTGACAATAAAACTATTTGAGCTATAATATGAAATTCAACATGACATTCACATCGAAAATGGGAATCTACTTGCGAAGGTGGAACTCCGTCATATTCATTCTTTGTTAAAGTGGATCCACTAGCTTAGGTCATTTAAGACAATCCTGCGAGGGCACGTAGTTTGGCACAAGAGGATTGCTATTAAAGACCAAACCTCTAATAGCAGTAGAGCCTCCATTCCAAAGTCTTCTCTGTGCTAAGTAAATCACAATAGAAAACACATAATCATATGCATATCACAATACTTGGAAAGACATAATTAAACTACCAATCCAATCATAAGTCATCATAGAGTATTTTCTTCAAACCCATGATTCCACAAACTTTCATAATAGACACTTACCTTTCTAAGCATCTAAATAGTGATTTAATTCATATGTGAGAAAATCTTACACAATTCATTGATACTTATCTCAAAAGCATTCATAGTTCATAAACTATTCTTTTCATAAAACATGCATAAATCCTTAATCAAATACATGATCATAGTTCATAATTTTATAAGTGTTGTTCATAATTAAAGTTCATAAAATAGGCATGGGTTCATATGAAATAAATTGAAAATTATGTAATTGAATCAAATCAAGCATAATAACATTGAATATAAACAATTGAATTGAGATAAGTTTGACCTATGAAGATTCGCATGAAACCCTAGATAATTGGGTGAAATTGAATTGGATATTTGAGTTCTCTTTTCTAACCAAATAAATGAACGAGATTCACTTATGAATCTTCACATACCTTGATAATCAAAGCCCAAAAATAATGGAGGATGAGACCTTGAAATCCTTTTTCTTCACCTTGAAGCTCTTGAGAGAATTTGGAGAAGAAGATTTGAAGAATTTGGGAAAATTTAGTGCATGAAAGGATTTATGCTAAGTTTGTAAGAGTGAAATGGCTATAGGTAATTATAAGGCCAAAATGATGTAGGTTAGAGGTTAGATGGGTAAGAAAAGACCAAAACATCCTTAATTAAAAACGATAATACATAGTCTACGACTTGGACCTACAGTATGTAGGTCCTTCTATCGACTGTAGGACAACTATAGAACATGTTACAAGGGCTTAAAAATTAATTCTAATTCCATGAGACCCTTTTATAGCCCATCTCCTTCCCTACGGGTGGTAGAGACAACTCAGAGAACCCAAGTTCAAGTCCAAAATTGTAATAAGTCTAAAACACTTTTACGGATCCCACCTATGATCCATATATCACATGACAACTTGTCAATTTATTTCGCAGCTATAAGGTTTCAACCCACTTTCCTGAATAAACTCTACGGGTCAGTCTTACGACTCATGATGCTCAACTGATGTACTATGGATTTATGATAATTTTTATGCTTTAAACATGGATTTTATATGTGTCTAAAGCATTTTTTAGTAGGTGTATCGGTAATTTGCTTGGATATTTTAGGGAAATAGGTTTTGAAGCATTCCGAGTAAAAAGATTGAAAGCAACAGTATTTTGAGGCTGACCACTCAACCTACGAGCCGTAGGATTTTATACGAGTCGTAGGAATGAGTTGTGGTTTGAAGATTTGATTTTAGGAGCTAAATGTAGAACAACAGAAGCAAATGACGAGTTGCAGGAACTTCCACAAGTCATAGAAATCATACATAGGATTATTTAGAGATGTTAAACTCTAGTACCTCAATGACGGTTAGTCCAGACGAATTGTACATAGTTCTATGGGTCGTAGAACATACCCGTAGAAAAGTTCAAAAGTGAAGAACCAATTGTTGTTTGTCAGAAGGTTCCTCCGAACCGTAGGAGTGACTGCCTAGCAAAATTTTCCTAGATTTCCTTTTCCTACTTTATTTAGGAGTTGTTGTCTATAAATATTAGTCATTTTTTTCGTTTTTAATAGTTAGACGATTTGACAATTATATTTTTTCTTTGAGAATAACTTGTTAACACTTAGTGCATTTTATTCATCAAGTGTGGTTTATAATATTGATTTTTGTTCATCAATTCAAGCTTTCGTGTTTCATCTACTCTAATTATAAATTCATGATTTATTTTACCAACCATATAATAAATTGTGATCATCCAAGCATGAGTAGCTAAATCCATAACTGGGATTGTAGAAATTATGAGTAATTAACAACATAGACCTAATCATTAAGTAATCCTTGAATAGTGTTTATACATGTATTGTTGATCTCTTCATTATGGTTGCTTTTTAACAGTGCGCAATGTTAGAACTCGCCTTATTCCTACTTGACCGATCAAGTAACAAATGGGAAAAACATTAAACAATAGAGATTTAGCGTTATCTAATAGCCTAACCTAATGATGCGAGAGTTAATATGGGTCAAATGTAAGGTTTAGTAAAACATACACCCTTATTTCTAATGCTTCGATTAACTCAATGGAATCCAGCTCAATTTTAATAGGGACAATAGAACAATCAGCAGCTAAGTTTAAACCATGAAGAAGAGCTTCTATTTCAGCCATGGTGTGGCTTTGGGTAGTAATGTTACGGTAAAAACCCATTACCCAGTTGCCATTGTGATCCCTAATAACTTCTCCAGTACCACCCTTATTACAAACTTTTGAAAAGGAGCCGTCTATGTTAAGTTTGAAAGTTCCTACCTGGGGAAACCACCTAATTCTAACGAGGTCGGAGGATGATGATCTTGCACTTGATGGGTATAATGCTGGTATTCCATCATTTTATTCATGAAACAAATCAAGAATTATGAGAAAGCTTCAGGGCAAGAAGTCAATAAGAATAAAAGCTTCTTTTTGACTAAACCCTAAGGCTAGTGCTTATAGAATCAACAGGATGAGACAATGTACTGGTTTTTTGGAAAAGAATTTTCCTTTTACTTACTTAGGTTGCCCGATCTACATTGGTAGGAAAAAGATTTCTTACTTTGATGATATGGTTACAAAAGTGGTAAAAAGACTCAATGGTTGGCAGGGTAAGATGATTACATATGGAGGTAAAACTATTTTTATTAAAAGTGTTCTTCAATCACTTCCTATTTATACCCTCTCAGCAATTAATCCTCCCATTGGTACTCTTAACTTGCTAGAAAGGCATTTTGCACGATTCTTTTGGGGTTTTAATGAGAACAAAGATTAGCACCATTGGAGATCTTGGAAAAATCTTTGTGTTCCTAAAGATGAAGGTGGTATAGGTATTAGAAACATGGATGGCATCTCTAAAATCTTGGCCGTTAAAAGATGGTGGAGATTTAGAACCAATAAATCTCTATGGGCTGATTTTATGAAAGCGAAGTATTGTCACAGAGTTCACCCTTGTGTTAAAGCTTAGACCCCTGGTAACTCGCAAGTGTGGAAGTTCATGGTAAATGCTAGACAAGTTTCTGAACCTAACATTCTCTGGAAAATTAACAGTGGTAGTTGTAATATGTGGTGGGATAATTGGTGTGAGAAAGGGCCTCTGGCTATTCTGTACCCTGACCATGTGCATAACAACAATACCAAGGTTATGGACTATATTGATGGTGGTAACTGGAACATGAATAAATTAAGAGAAGATCCCCCCAAATATATAGTGCTATATATTGCTAACATTCTTATCGCGGATGCTAATGATAATGACTATGCTGTTTGGAACATTATTCAGGATGGTCAATACACAAATTCTTATGCTTGGCAAAGCATAAGAGAAGTGAGACAGACAGATGGCATCCTGAGTAAGGTTTGGCACAAGTGCTTACCTTTCAAAATATCCTTTCTTACCTGGAGAATAATGCTCAAAAAGCTACCATTTGATGAGGTACTCCAAAGTTTTGGTAATCCAATGAATACCAAATGCCTATGCTGCACAATACCTCAAAATGAATCAATTCAACATGTGTTTAGTGATAGTGAGATGGCTAAGCATATATGGAATTACTTTGGTAACCCCCTTGGAATTAATCACCAAGGAGGAAACATTAGAATTCTCTTCAATGCCTGGTGGAATATGAACACTGCCAACAGTGTGCATTAATTGGTACAACAAATCACTCCTATGTGTATAGCATGGCAAATTTGGAAAAATTGGACATCTTGTAGATATGGAGATCAGACCAAATTATTTATATCTAGAATGGAAATGCAAATCCTTTGGAACATCAAAGCAGCTATTTGTGTTGCCTTCCCAACTTGTGACTTAACAGGAAAATGGGTTCAAATTTGCACAAGAATTGAAGGTACAAACCGATTGTAAGATGGAGGCAAGTTGTTTGGACCAAGCCTGCAACTGGAAGGATCAAATTCAACACAGATGGAAGCTATATGCAAGAAAGTATCTCCAGGGCCGGCATTGGATGGGTTCTCAGGAATGACACCGATCATCTCATTATGGCTTTCTCAATCACAACTCAATGTAAAAGCACAATCAGGCAGAACCAATGGCGGCGCTCTATGCAACAGAATGGTGTAATCGAGTTGAATATGACAAATACGATCTGGAGTTAGACTAAATGGTGATTACAAATATGCTCGTAGAAAAAGACACCAACAATCTGAAACTGAAAAACATTATCAAACGAGCTGTCAACGCTATGGAAGAGGTAGAAGTGAGAATCTCACATTGTTATAGAGAAGCCAACCAAGTGGCTGACTTCCTAGTCAAATTAGCTTCATCGAGGTGAAATGGTACCTTCTACTTCTCTTATCAACAGCTTTCGAAAGAAGCGAAGGGACTCTTTCAATTGGATAGATGGAAACTACCTTGTATAAGAAGAAGATATGACAAATGTAATTTTTTTTTAGTTGAATCTTGTATTTACTTCAGTGGAAGGTTAAAAATCGGTTGCCTTCCCTTTTTTGATTTCCTAATTTGCACTTTCTATTTTTACCAGAGGTTAGGTACATGCCCCCCTCTGTTTTTGTGTAACTTATGTTGGAAATTATTGACATGGTAGGGGTCAAGCCAAACCTCCCACGCCTAATAGATTTAATATGTGATTGTGATGGCTTAAAATTAAAAAACAAAACAAAACTGGGCAGGTGGTAGGGAAGAGTTTTTGATGTTGAAAGAATTATGGTTTCTGTTTTTCCATAAACTCCAAAGGACGAAAGGGAAAAAATCCGTCTAGTTGGATAGATTGTTGTGCTGCAGCAGCTTAAGATCTTTTAAGGATTTGAGCCATTGGGTATGGGGAGGGATATCTTGCAGTCGTCATGATAAATGATGTGTCTCACGGTGCCAATTGTACGAAGCTTCAATTTGGCATGGTGAAAATTATGGAATATGCTCTCGCGCTCTTCATGATAATATGGTCATATTGGCTTAAAAGTTTTCTATTGTCGCTCCATGTAGATGGTAAAATAAATTTCAAATCAATATGTGGTTCTTCGTTAAAGATGTAGAAAAGTAAACTCATGAAGACTTAAGAGTCTATTTTTTTAGAATCAATTCGCTCTCATTAGAGCTCTCCTACGTCAAGATACAAACGTTTTGGTGAGACTCCACAAATCTGTAAAACAATAACGATAAAATTGAAGACCAACTTCAAAAATTAATTCTCGTCAATCCATGAAGAGTTTTACCTTGATTTTTTGATAAGTTGTAGAATTTGATGTCTAGTTTCTATAAAAACAAGTCGTTTGTCATTCGGATTCTCCTACACCAAGATAGAGACAATTTGGTGGACTACATAGAGCTATTAAGAAGAAGACAAATTTGATAGAAAAATTCAAAAATCAATTTCTGCCAATGCATAAAGGTTTTGATTTTGAATTTTGGATGTGTCGTAGCCCTCTGAGTGTAGTTTATGGACCATCAAACGGATCATGAATTTGAAGATTCTACAAAAAGTTATGAATTTTCCACCATGGACGTGCTTTGCTAAAAATAAGTAACGAAAATTGAGTTTTATATGCCTCAAGTTGACAATCAATCATGGTAAGAACATATGTATTTATAGAAATCAAAATTACATATACTATCTTCCTACAAATTATGGAAAACCCATATTTAAAACAAAATTATGGTAAGTTTTCCTATAACCGAATTATGGTAAGTTTTTATAGAAATCAAATTATGGAAAATTTTCAGTGGAATCAAATATGGAAAGTTTGAAAGACTATAAAAAACAATTTGATTACTTCAAGCCTTGTCTTTAAATATTCAATAAGTTGGATACTAAAACAAGACACGAAGCAGGGGGTATTTCTAGACAATAAAATTTTATTGATAAATCCATACTAAATAGGACTAAATCATAAATTCATAATACATTGACCAGGTCGAAATTACATTTGGGTCGGTCCATTAAGTTGACAAGACGAGTCCAACCCATGTTCTTCAAGCCCAAGGACTAAAATTGTTTGGACGAAAATAACGCTAAAACCCTAGCTCAAGCCTATATAAAGAGGTCTTCAAAATAAGGAAAGAAAAGAAGAAGACACATAGAGAATCCTTGCTCTTCAGTGGTCATATACATGTCTTTCACATAAAAAGAAATCTTCGTTCCAAGTGTTGAGATGCAATTACAAAGAAGTCTTCGCACCAAAAGTTGAGCCTCAAGTATTCCATCAAATCAAGAACATCATTGAAGAGAAGAATCACGAGATTACATATCTTTTCTTAAAGATTTTTATAAAGATTGTAACCTTCGCATAAATTCAAATATACATATTGTTATTTGCTTGCTGTTTCCCTTTCCTATTTGTTGTATTTCAGAATTGAAACTTTAGACGCATACAACCCCATCGAAAGGACCCAATATACCCTGCCCGAGGTATAAAGGCATGCTGGCATGATCGCTAAACTGATGCCCATAAAGGGGACTTACAACCTACTTGCCTAGTAATTCTGGGACTATTTGGGTACGCTGAACCCTAGTCCAACTCGGTATTATGCTACTCCCAATGAATTAAGTGATTAACACATTTTGACTGAGTTTGTGTAATATTGGACGACTCAAAATTAAACATGCAAACTGATAATGCAATAATTAATTTGATGATGATGCATTAATAACTGAGGCACGTATAACTGAATGACTGATATTATCTGACCTAGCATGTGTAAGTTAAGAACTAAAGAAATACATAGCTAGGGTTCTGAAATTCATGCAATAAACTTACTAGTAACATGATAATCTGATTTTGGAACATATAACTAACTAATTAATGATTATCTAATGTAATTCTAGAAACCCTAGGTCTATTCATAATAAGGGAATCAAGAAACTGACTGGATTCTAGTGACCTAATGGGTGAAAGGAATCCACTAGTGAAATCCCACATACCTGGCGACGAATTCCACCAAAAATTATTTCGATTTTTGAGCTAGAACATATGGAAACTTGTTACGTTCTTGAACTAGGGTTCTTGACGTTTTTCTCTTCTTACTTCTAGTTTTCTAATTTTTCATTAATGATTTGACTCACGTAAGTTCTAGTTATGCTTCTAGGCTTAAACTAACTAAAACCTCATGATTTAGGGTCTAAACGACGTAACTTAGGGGCCAAATAAACAAGGAAAAGACCAAAAAAACCTTAACTCTAAACCTGTCCGAGTCAACTAACAGAGTCGATCGGTAAGTTGGTCGACCGTTATTTGTGACTGAGGACTGAGTCAGTTGGCCCATCGACGGAGTCAACTGATGGACCGTAAGTTGACTGACAGTCCGTACTAGCCGAATGTCATTCGTGATTGAGTATTAAAAGTTGATTGGCCTATCAACGAAGTCCATTGACGATCCGTACTAGTTGAATCTTGTTCATGACTAAGGACGAAAGTTGACTGGCCCATTGACGCAATTAACTGACGGACCGTAAGTCGACTGACGGTCCATAGTTGGCTCCATCGCTGGCACCTGGAACTTTTGAAAATATGCATCTTTGGTCTGTTTTGGATACTTGTATTACATTATATTCCCCTTGGGACTATTCATCCTTGAATGAAGAAAATATCTTAGTATGTAGGTAAGGAGCTGCAATCCCTACTACTATGCAATGAGAACTTAATTTCCGACTAAACTGAGTTCCAATGCTGAAAATGCAAGTACAAACGGAAGGAACATGATACTAAGACTGAATTTGGGCATGAATGACTGAAAAACTGAAGAGAAGTTATTACCTCAAGTTGGAGTGGAATCAGAATGAAAGAGGTGAGGATACTTGGCTTTCATAGCTGCCTCTGCTTCCCAAGTAGCTCCATCTACGGACTGACTCCTCCACAAAACCTTAACTGAAGCGACTTCTTTGTTTCTCAACCTTCTAACCTGACGATCAAGAATCTCAACTGGTACATCCTCATAATAAAGACTATATTTCACATCCAATCTCTCTAATGGCTCAACAGAGGCTGGATCACCCACACACTTCTTCAAGAGCGAGATGTGGAAGACTGGATACACTACTGCTAGTTCTGTTGGCAACTCTAACTCATATTTCACCTTTCCAACCCTTTTCAAGATCTTGTAAGGGACTATATATCTAGTACTGAGCTTCCATTTCTTTAAAAATCTCATCACCCTCTTCATAAGTGGCACTTTCAAGAAAATCCAATAATCAACTTGGAACTATAGTTCTCTTCTCCTCACATTTGCATAAGACTTCTTACAACTATAGGTTGTATTAAGTCTACCTATAATGAGTTGCACTTTCTCCGTAGCATAATGGACTGAATCTAGTCTTATCAAAGCTGCTTCACCTACTTCGAATCAACAAACAAGAGATTTTCATCTACGCCCATACAGTGCTTCATAAGGGGCCATCTAAATGTTGGAATGATAGTAATTTATTGTAGGTGAACTCAATAAGAGGAAGGTGATCATCCCAACTACCCTTGAAATCAATCACACAAGCTCTCAACATATCCTCGATCTAAATGGTACGATTTGCCTGTCCATCCGTCTACGGATGAAATGTTGTGCTAAGATTAAACCGAGTACCATGACTTTCCTTAAATGATTTCTAGAAATGAGAGTTAAACTGGACCTCTATCTGATATAATACACCATGGAACCCTATACAACCTGACTATCTCATTAATGTAAATCTTGGCGTAATCCTCTGTCGAATTTGTAGTCTTGACCGCCAAAAAGTGAGAAGACTTAGTAACTCTATCAACAATCACTCAAATGGAGTCATGATTTCTATGAGTATGAGGTAAACGTGTGATGAAGTCCATGTTAATAACTTCCCACTTCCAAGTAGGAATGTCAATCTTTTGTATCATACCTCTTGGTTTCTGATGTTCTACCTTCACTTGCTGGCAGTTAGCCACAAACTTTGCTATATCTCTTTTCATACCATCCAACTGTAGACTTCCCACAGAACGCGGAACATCTTAGTAGAACTTGGATGAATAGAAGATATGGAATTATGGTCTTCTGCAAGTATGTGTTGTCATAATTCACCCACATCATGAACACACAATCTACCCTTATAGCGAAGTACACCATCTCCCCCTTGGGAGAAAACCTCCACTCTCTGATTGTGGATTTCCCCTTAAGTTTAAGCAAGATTGGATCACTGTCTTTCTTTTCCTTAACCTCCACTACCAAAGAAGATTCTGCCCCATTCTTGTTACACCACTGTTTGATATACTCATAAGGCGAACTCCCAAGCGAGCAAGCCTGTGAACATCCTTCACTATTTCTTTTCTTTCTTCCTCAACATGGGCCACACTACCCATAGATAATCTGCTAAGAGCATTTGCTACTACATTCGCCTACCAGGATGGTAATGCAAACTCATATCATAATCCTTAAGGAACTCAAGTCAGGCAAAAATTCAACTCTTTCTGGGTGAACACATATTAAACAGTGAATACATCTACATGAACACCATATAAGTAATATCTCCAGATCTTGAGTTCAAACACCAGTGTTGCAAGCTCGAGGTCAAGAGTTGGATAGTTCTTTTCATGCACCTTAAGTTGTCTAGAAGCATAAGCTATAACCTTATCTCACTGCATCAATATACAAACTAGGACAACTCTAGATGCATCAGAATAGATCACATAGCCATATGAACTCTCTAGTAGAGTCAAAAGAGGTGATGTAGTCAATCTAGTTTTCCATTCTACAAAGCTTTTCTCACAATCATTGAAAGGACCCAATATACCCTGCTAGAGGTATAAAGGCATACTGGTGTGATTACTAAACTGATTCCCACAAAGGGGACTTACAACCTACTTGGCTAGTAGTTCTGGACTATTTAGGTATGCTGAACCCTAGTCTAACTCGGTATTATGCTACTCCCAATAAATTAAGTGATTAACACAATATGACTAAGTTTCTGTAATACTGGATAACTCAAATTGAACATGTAAACTGAGAATGCAACAGTTAATCTGATAATGATACATTAATAATTAAGGCATATATAACTGAATGACTGATATATAGTACCTAGCATGTGTAATTTAAGAACTAAAGAAATACATAGCTAGGGTTTTGAAATTCATACAATAAACCTACTAGTAATATGATAATCTGATTTGGAACATATAACTAACTAATTCATGATGATCTCCTGTAATTCTAGAAACCCTAGGTCTATCCATAATAAGAGAATCAAGAAAGTAACTGAATTCTAGGGACCTAGTGGGCGCAAGGAACCTACTAGTGAAATCCCACATACCTGGTGATGAATTCTACAAAGAAATCTTTCAATTTTGGGGCTGGAACTAATGGAAACTTTCTGCATTCTTGAACTAGGGTTCTTGACCTTTTTCTTCTCTCTTTCTTTAATTTTCTACGTTTTGATTAATGATTTGATTAAGGTAAGTTCTAGTTATGTTAATGCTTAAACTGACTAAAACCTCATGATTTAGGGTCGAAATGACGTAGCTTAAGGACCAAATAAACAAGGAAAAGACCAAAAAACCCTTGACTCAAAAGTTGTCGAGTCACTAACTGTCCATACCGGTCGACTATCATTCGCGACTGTGGACTAAAAGTCAGCTGGCCCATCTAAGGAGTCAACTGACAGACCGTAAGACTGACGGTCCATACTGATCGACCATCGTTCGCTACTGAGGACTGAAAGTTGATTGGCCCATCGACAGAGTCGACTGATGGTCCATACTAGTCAACCGTTGTTTGTGACTAAGGATTGAAAGTTAACTGGCCTATTGTAGAAGTCGACTGACGGACCGTTAAGTTTTTTTACGGTCTGTACTGGTTGACTGTCTATCATGACTAAAGACTGAAAGTTTACTAGCCCATCGACGGAGTAGACTAACCGTAAGTCGATTGACGGTCCATAGTTGGTTCCGTCGCTGGTACAAGCAAATTTTTGAAAATCTGCATTTTTGTTCTATTTTTGATACGGGGTGTTACATAAGTGTCTTTCCTTGATGCATGAAAGATGTTGAATGTGCTCTCTTGACTTGGTAGGCTTAGGCATCCTTTTTTTGAGTAATGAATGAATGTCTAGAATCGGTAGACCTAAGTATGGTGCCCTTCATAAGAATGATGAATAAGGCTTCTAGGGTATGTCTTGAATAAGTAGACCTAAGCTTGATGCCCCTTCTTGATAAGTCTAGATCCCTAGGTGAATTAAAAACCTTGAAGTGGTAGACCTTATGATTGTGCCTTCTTCTTGTGTGAAATGATGGATTTAGAGAAGGTGGGTCGTAACGGTAGAAAACCTTCTCTAAGAAAGTCAAAGACCTATCCTTAATGAACCTTGATCGGTAGACCTAGCACGTACCCTTCTTGGTAGAAGTATTATGGGTAGGTAGACCTAATGATGGTGTCCTTTCTAGTACATATATGTGAATGAACTACTCTAGGGGAACTAAGGCTAAGCACCGAGTGGATATGGTTAAGATGGTATCTCTTCCTAAGTATGAGGCAATAGTACAATGAACGTATTTGGATATCCCCCTAAACCATGTGCCTACATGGGATGTGTACTAGCTTTTCCCTTGGAAAGTAGAACACCTTCCACGGTGTGGGGTCTTATGACACCGGATTCCACACCTAGCTAGTGTTGTCTATGTCGGTTAATGCATATTCCCATTATGTGGGATGTGCACTCTAGTTAATTAATAGTATATACAATGCGTAGGTAGTAGTATGTGATGCTATCTACACATGACACAAGTAGGCTTTGAAGGTGCTAAAGTGATTTCCCTAAGTCCTAAAGGACTAATATGTGAAAGTCCTCTAAATGCATGAATGTGTCCTAAATGTCTCTAATGAAGAATGTTGTCCCCTAAATGCTTAGAATATGAAGATGCATGCTATATTTGACTTGTATTAAGAATGTTCACTTATTGATATTATGATGAGATACAAAGTCCCTTATATATGGTATCCTTGAGGAACACTTAGATGTGTATGAAAAGGTTGTATCGGCGGCCTCTTCATGTCTTGCTTAAGTGCGTCTTAGGGTCCCTTTAGATTGAGGTCCTAAGATCATGAAATAACTTATTTGACTAATAGGTTTATGTGTTGTATATTAGTACAAGTTGTGTGTCATGACTTGTGATATGAAGCATGATATCTGGTAAGTTCACTTTTGGTGACCTTAGGATGATGCTTTTGTGTGGATGGTGGTATGGAATGTTATCCATACATTGCACAAAGTGTTGTTTAAGGGTTACTTGGGGTGGATGGTTTAAGGTGAATGAATGGTTGTTATGTGGAATATGTGCTAAAGGGATAAATAACTTGTATGTTGGTTATGATTGAGTATTATGTATTTTATACTTTAATTTCATGAAGTTTTACAAAAATAGCATGAAAAGTTTACATCTTAAATAAATGTCCCTTTTTGCATGTTTTTGCATGACTTTCATACTTAGTGTTTAATTGTGCTAACCCTTTCTCTTTCCCTTTTACTAAAGTGTAGGGATTGGAGATTTGGTGTCGTATGGTTGATGGATAGGTTTCTAAGGTGCTTGAAGATGAACACTTGGTGATTCCTCATAGATTCGAGGACAAGACCCAACATGTTCCTTTTTATGTCTTTTAGTCTTTATTTTATGTTTTCAATGGGCTTAGTCCCAAATTGTACTGTAAAGTATTAGATGGTTTTGAGACATAAGTTTATCGTATGCAATGAATGATCCATGAGACTTGTATAAGACCTCTTCGAGGTTGAGTATGCCGGTTACGACTAGGGGGTGCTCTCGGGTCGTGACATGCATCGTATTTGTTGTTTATGTTGTTGTGTATTGTGTTGTGTGTTGTCTTATTGTGTTGTGCTGTTGTGTTTAGCTGTTGTTAGTTTTGTTAAGAAATATTTGATTTTTGTGGTTGCGGATACAAGTATAATGACTCTTGTCAAAATAAAAATTTAAACAACTAACAAAAGATCCAAAAGAAGCCTAGGACTAAAACTTGTAGGAATAAGAATGAAAATACCATTCTTTTAGAAGAACTTGCATCTGAAGCAGTTTATTCTTCTCAAGTAGAACCAGAATTTTCTCAAAAAGAATATGAATAAAGAAAAACAATTGATGATGATGGATAAAGAGCAGAAGAAGTTGAGGAAGAATAAGGAAAAAAAGAAGTTTTGGAAGAAGATGGAAATAAAAAGAGAAGTTGAGGAAGATAAAGGAAAAAAAAGAAGTTGAGGAAAAAGAAGGAAAAAACATAGAAGTAGTTGAGGAAGTAGAAGGGAAAAATAAAGAAGTAGTTGAGGAAAAATAAGCAAAAAATAAAGTAGTAGTTGATGAAGAAGAAGAAGAAATAGATGAAGTTGATGAAGAAGAAATAGATGAAGTTGATGAAGAAGAACAAGAAAAAAATGAAGTTGAGGCTGATGATGGGATCAAAATTGTAAATGCACGCACTATTCCTGTTGATTTTCAGCCTAATGCTACAGGTGATAGAATTTTAAGGTCATCCATGGGAAGATATTTCGACTCATTCAGGACCATACTCAAGGAAAATGATTTGGATTTTTTTTAGAAATAGTTGTTATGATCAATATCTTGATTTTTGAGAAACTAATAATGCACATTTTCAAATGACTATGGTCTATATATGAACTTCTGAAAAGAAGGTTCATTTTTGAGAATGATGAAAAAAAGGATGAGATGTTGATTAATTATTGTGGCATGTCACTCTTCTTTGGGAAACGAGAGTTTGCCATAGTTATAGGGTTAAAATCCCATTCTCCTTCTGAGACAATCCCTGAATTCACAATAAAAAAACAATCACGGAGACGAAAGAAGGAGAAGTAGAAACAAGTAAGGAGCAGTCAAATGAAGAGTAGGACTTGGTGTCCTTTGTTGGCACAAGCTTCAAAAATCCACATCTGATATTTGTGTTGATTGAAAAGGATACACCGAGGAAGTACAATGGGTCATTGTGCTTACTTTGTTTTGTACATAATGTACTTTTGGCTAAGATATCAACAACAACATAGCCCATAAATTGGTGAAGTTCTCTGAGGATATTGAGGCTTTCAGAAACTATCCTTGGGTCATGACAACTACGAATTTACTGTCAACTACTTGTTGAAACTTTTATCTCCAAAGACCAATAACTTATTTGTCTTTCCATAGGGTTTCATGGTAAACAGAAATATTCTTAATCTTTTTGTATTTGATTTAATAATTCAATATCTGATTTGTGACATGTTTTCCTTTTTACAGGCTTGGGCATTTGAAGTCTTTCCTTATTTGAGAAATCACGTAACTATACAAGAGAAGATTTCATCTCCAAGGATATTGAGATGGTTAAGAGCAAACACAAAAATTGTTGAAAATCCTCCAAATCTCTTTAACCCTCCTCATGATGGAGTAAGTTGAAGTTGTTATATTAAAAAATTTTAAATTGTCATATGTATCAATTGCTACAAATAAGGCATATGTTGTTACAGAGAGGTAATTTGTTGCTGCAGATGCGCCATATGTCGCAACAGAAGAATCATCTATAGCAGCATTTGACACATCTGTAACAACCTGTGACCTAAATGTTTCTACAGATGATGCATATGTTGCGACTTCTGACATAATTGTTCCTACATATGCCTATATGTTGAAACATATGACCCCATATGTAGCAACATTTGGCCCAAATAAGGCTATAGATGACTTATTTTTAAAATTTTAAGTTGTGCATCAATGGCTTGTCCCAACAGAAAATGAATTGTAAATGCCATATCTAATCACTCTAGGGTTGGTGGAAACTTATTTGATCCTGTTGTGGATCAAAAGAGATAGATTTGATAATGACTTAGTTATTTTTATGGGGTTAATAATGGTGGTTTTATTGATGTTGGTGATGGTTTTGTTGTTGGTGTTGATATTGGTGTTGTTGCTGGACAGAACCAAGGGACTACCTCTTGTAGAATATGCTCTGGCTTTCTCTGTGAAAAGTGCAAGAAACAAGATGAAGATTATATCATGTATCTTCAAACATTGAGTCATGTTGTTAATAAATTTAAAAACAAGAGGGGGTTCAAGGGCTTTCTATCAAAGAATGTTTGGCATCGATATACTCCATAGGCTAAGAGGAGGAAAAAATCTGTTACAAAGACAATACGAAATTTGAAGAAGAAGATCTTTGGAGAATCGCCAATGGTCGTAGGAGAGGAAGTGCTAGAGTTCAAAAAGGTGAATGTGTATAAACATGTGTCTATAGCTGATAAAACAAACTGGTGGACCCGGAGAGAGCAAAGGATCTGCGTGTACAATACGTAATGCATTATTTTACTGGAGAAGATTTCAAGAATATGACAAGCACGAAAATTTCGTGGCAAGATTGGGTAATTTTTCTCTACTAGTACCTTAAATTTATAATGCTAGTTTGCTTTATCTTTTCAATGTTTACTCCTCTTTAATCTTTAATATTATTTATTATTTCAGTATATTGATGAAATCATTCCCCTCATGCGGGAGAGGAATGTGAGATTTCCAGAGTACTATGATTCCAAAGATAGAATCTTGGATCTCAACTTCTTTTCCAAATTCAAATTAAGATATGAATAAATGAGCGAGGAGGCAACAACAGTTGGTGGCAGAAGCATTACACAGTTAATTAATGAGTTTGAATGGGATCAAGAGATGATTAACTATGTCAAGGGCATTAGACCATATCCTGGAGGCATGGATTGGATTGGTGTAAAAAGGATTTGACAGTCATGAACTTGAACAAAACTCATTTTGTCACTCTTGATATCCTCTTGTACGAGGGTCGCATGAATGTTTATGACTTCCTGTTGATGGGTACGGAACATGTCGAGTTTTATCATTCATACAACATGTCTTCGAGTTGTTGTCAAAAATTTTGAAGCAAAGTTGAATAACGAATCATTTGCCAGATAAGTTTATCAATGAACCATGAAAATTTAAAGTTCGATTGGAACCCATGGTAACAAATGAAACCAAATTCGTGTGCGGGTCATATTCAGTTTCTTTTATTGAGCATTTGATTACCAAGACAACAATTCAACCTCTAGAAACCCTGTTGTGTGACAATGTAGTTTGTCGAATGCAATGGGTTTCGGCTGCTGGGATAACATCTAGGAGCTTGGAGCCTTGACAGTGATGTGTTTCTAATTAATGTCAATGTTTTATTTTATCACTTATGTTCTTTTATCTTATATTGAAAGCAAGAAGATAGTATGTGATGATATATTGAGAGCAAGTACTTAATCAAATGTTGTTACATAAGGGTCATCTATAGCAACATACATCTCATATGTAGCAATATATGGTTTATCTGTAGCAACATATGTCTCATATATAGCAACATATACCTTAAATGGTCAAACATTGCTACATAAGGGTCATTTGTAGAAACATATGTCTCATATGTAACAACATATAGGTCATCTGTAGCAACATATGTGTCATATGTAGCAACATATGCCTCAAATTTAAATGTTGCTACATATGTGTCATATGTAGCAACATATGCCTCAAATTTAAAATGTTGCTACATAAGGGTCATATGTAGCAACATATGCCTCAAATTTAAAATGTTGCTACCTAAGGTCATATGTAGCAACATATGTCTCATATGTAGCATCAGATAAATCATCAAACATATATCTCATATGTAGAAACATATAGGTCATCTATAAAAACATATGTCTCATATGTAGCACGATATGTCTCAAATGGTCAAACTTTTGTACATACGGTTAAAATTTTGCAACATCTGAGGCATTTGTAGCAATTATTAAGTAATTTGTAATGTCACACCCGGATCCTACACCCTAGACATGGCCGGCACCCAACGATCATTATTGTCCTTGAGCGAACCCTTGGTATGGATTTCCTAACTCAGCGGAAGACTTAACTTAACTCAATCATAAAGCTGGAACATTCTCATAAGAAAATACTTTAAATAATCATCTTGTCCAAAGTGACACTTAAGTTTCAAAGTTAAAACATTTGAGATGAAAGATAAAAATGACTCAAATTGAACTGTCTGACTGTCTATCTATCTATGAAGCCTCTATTACTAATAAGATGAATGTTGGGACAAACCCCACAACATTCTATAAGGAAAATACGAAAGAAAATAAAATAAAGAGTCATTCGGAATGCAAGAGGCTCACCACTGACTCTAAATGCTCAAGCTGGATCAACGAGGCGCTGGATGTTGATCCTAGTTACATGAGTATGCATCATGAAATGATGCAGGCCAACTGACATCAGTACATTGAATGTACGAGTATGCGAGTTGGAATGCTAACAAACAACTACTAAGCTTGAAAGGAATACGAATGAACTTACCTTGGCTCTACTCAACTCGAGAAGTCATAACTCATCAGTAAAGACACATGCAATATATATACATAAAGCTTGTAACAACAGTGTAAACACTTAGTTCATCAAAGGTAATGCAATAATAAACTCAACTTTACTTATATATATAAAAGTAATATAGTTTCTATGGGAGATTCTCTAATCGACAACCATCAATATGAGCCCAAGAATGGTACAACGGCTTACCTCACGTTGAAAGAGCAACACTATATACCTTGCCATCAGTATAAAACGTGATTTACTAAGTGGATCCACTAGTCTATGCTATAAAGCACTAAGGAATCATCTAAAAAGTATGACCCTTTATCTGTCCATGTTTTCTACATGGTTTATGGAGACTTGAGTTAATATGAACCCACATCCCCATATCGGTGTTCAATACTACTCCCAAAATACTTAGCTCATATATTTTTAAAACAACTTCTCTCTTGTTTGAGGTAATTGCTCAAACTTAGCTTTAAAATCTCTAATGGAAATCATAGTTCCCATTTTCTAAAACTAGCCAAAGGCTCTGTGGAAGTATTGCTTCCTTTCTTTCTCAAAATGTGAAAACATTTATACTCTGAGAGACTACTTAGTTGCCATACAGCTTTTGAGAAATAAACTCACTCTTAGCTCTTTGCTTTACTCGAAACTTAACTCTTAGGGAATACATAGTTCCCTTATAAATTTTGAGAATTAAACTCAACTCATTATTCTTTTCTCAACTTGTAGCTTGAGCCTTAAAACAAGGTAAAAATGTTTGTTTAAGACTCTTGAAAACTTTAAGAACTCACTTTGACTTGCTTCTTAACTTTTAGGTCTGACTCTTAACTTCTTCGACCTTGATCTTAACTTTCCTTGAATTTGATTATGGATTCAAGAATCTTGATCTCATATTTATAGATGATTTCATGATGTTTAGATGTACTTTAGAGTGTTTGAATAAACTAGGATTTATAGGTACATCACCAAGGAACTCATACGAAAAGATGGGAGAAAAATGGAATCTCCAGGTGACCCTGGCGCTCTGAGAGGCGCGGGGAGCCAGAGCCTGACGGACAGAGATTGTCCTAAGGGGCTCATGCTGGCATGGTATGCTAGGAACTGTCAGACAGAAGTTTCCTTGAGGGGCTCTGGCAGGCGGGTTGCCTTAGGGCTTGTCAGACGGGATTTCCGACTTTTCTTCTCCGATTTTCAATTCTAAACATTACCCAATAGTTTAGACTCATAAAACTGCCCGGAAAGACGAATCAAAACCACTAAAGGTACAATACAACTCTACCAACAAGATTTCAACAATTGTTCATCAAGAACATCAAGATTCATCATTCAATCAATACAAAACTTGCTGAATATATTGGTGTGTTGGTGAATGAACCCAATATAGAAAGGTCTCACATACCTCGATAGGGATCACCCCCGACGAATTCCATTAGTGAAACCTTAGCGTTCTTGAAGAATTTTTTATCTTCCTCTTCTCTTCTCTCTTCTCTCTTCTCTCTTCTCTCTTCTCTCTTCTCTCTTCTCTCTAAGCCTAAGCGTTCTCAACTTTTCTAAAACTTAATTGGGACTTGGTTTTACCCTTAATAAACCCTTAAAACGAATTTGACAATACTAGGGTGAAAAGACTACTTTACCCTTACTAAAATCCGGATTGGACTTTCTTCAGTCCAACAACCCAACTTCCACAAGGCATATATTCCTCATACGACATCAAAAATGCGCAAACTCGGAGCCATTGGAAAGATCTTCCCAATGGATTTAAAACTATATAAAGAAATTACCCTAAATCCTCCTGAGCTGGGAGTTATGGCCGTTTTAAAATGACTAAAACTCACTTTTTAAAATTAGGAAATTTTCCAGCTTTCCCTATTTATTTCCAAAAATGATTATTCTTGGTTTCTTAGCTTATTCTTTGTTATTTCAAGTTACGAGATGTTACAATATCTCCCCCTTGGGAATATTCGTCCTCTAATGAGAACTTTTCCACAAGCTAAGGGTAGTAACGCCATTTCAGCACTCAACCAACAAAAACAAGTAATACATGCTTACACATAGTCTTATAAAGTGCTATTATAAAGTGCTAAGACGGGAATTTAGTATCTTGATCTGCATTATCTCCGGATTCAAAGAGATTTGGATATTTCTTCTTCATATCCTCCTACGCTTCCCAAGTTGCTTCTTCAATAAATTGGTTCCTTCAAAGGACCTTGACTGACACCACTTTGTTAGTCCTCAACTTGCGAACTTGACGATCCAAAATTTGAACCGAAATATCCTACTAGGACAAGTTATCCTTAATCTCAACATTCTCAGTTGGTACAATCAATGAAGGATCCAATCATTTCTTCAACATAGATACATGGAATATCGGATGAACCACTTCTAACTCTTGGGGTAACTCCAACTCATATGCTACATTGCCAACTCTCTTGGAGATTCTATAAGGACCAATATATTGGGGACAAAGTTTCCCCTTCTTACCAAACCCCATAACCCCTTTCATGGGTGAAACTTCGAGATACACCCAATCATCCACCTCAAACTCTAACCACCTTTCCTAACATCTGTGTAGGACTTTTGGCGACTCTAGGCCATTTTCAACCTCTCTTGAATCAGTTTCACCTTCTCCATAGCTTGGTGAACTAAAACTGGTCCTATTAACCCTGCTCCACCAACCTCGAACCACCCAATAGGAGATCTGAATCTTGTCCCATAAAGAGCCTCATATAGAGCCATTTGGATGCTCGAAGGGTAACTGTTGTTGTAAGTGAACTCAATGAGAGGTATGTGATCATCCCAATTCCCTTTGAATTTGATCACACAAGCTCTCATATATTCTAAGGTCTGGATAGTACGCTCTGCTTGGCCATCCGTCTAAGGCTGAAAAGCAATGCTTAAGTTCACCTTCAATACCAAACCTTTCTGGAAAGATTCCAAAATTGTGCAGTAAATTGTGCACCTCTATCTGAAATAATAGAGACCGAAACTCCATGAATTCTCACCAAATTTTTAAGGTACAACTAAGCATAGTCCTCGGCCGAATAGGTAGTCTTTACCGACAAGAAATGGGCTGAATTTGTCATTCTATCGACAATCATCCAAATAGAATCATGCTTCCTTTGAGACCTTGGCAGGCCTGTGATGAAGTCCATATTAATCATATCCCACTTCCATTCCGTAAGTTCTATAGTTTGAGCCAAACCTCCAGGCCTTTGGTGTTCTACTTTCACTTGTTGGCAATTTGGGAACTTGGAAACGAACTCAACAATATCTTCTTCATGCTCTCCTACCAATATACCACTGTCAAATCGCGGTACATCTTTGGGGAACCCAGTGGATGGAATATTTGGATCTATGCGCTTCCTCTATGATCCTTTCTAGGAGTTCATCCTCCTTTGGTACACACAACATACCTTGGTACCTCAACACAATATCTCCCCTTTGTTCAAATCTAATACTCTTTGCTTAAGAACATTTGTCTTCAAGTCAAGAAAAATGGGGTCTTGGTCTTATTTCTCTTTCACCTCTTACACTAGTGATGATTCATCCCCATTAGTCACCACTATCTCTCCTTCTGTGGAGTCCATAAGTCTAACACTCAGACGTGTGAGTCTGTGCACATCTTTATCTAACTCCCTCTTTTCTGCTTCAACATTGGCGGTATTCCCCATGGATATCCTGCTTAAGGCATCAGCGACTACATTAGCCTTACCTGGGTGGTAAAGATTACTCATGTCATAATCCTTGAGTAATTCTAACCACCTCTTTTGTCTGAGATTTAGATCCTTCTGAGTTAACACATATTGGAGGCTCTTGTGATCAGTGAATATTCCCACATGAACCCCATACAAGTAGTGACGCCATATCTTTAAGACGAAAACCACAACAGCCAACTCTAAGTCATCGGTTGGGTAGTTTTTCTCATGAACCTTCAACTGTCTAGAGGCATAAGCTATAACCTTGCCATTCTGCATTAACACACAACCCAAACCAACTCTTGATGCATCATAGTACACCAAAAAACCTTGAGTATCCTCTGATAAGATCAATACTGGAGCGGTAGTCAATCTCCTTTTCAACTCCTGAAAGCTTTTCTCACAAGCATCATACCACTGAAACTTGGCTGTCTTTTGAGTTAGCTTTGTTAAAGGAGACGAGATAGATTAAAACCCTTCAACAAATATCCTATAGTAGACATCCAAACCCAAGAAACTCCTTATATCAGTTGGAGACGTGGGTCTAGTCCAACTCTGAACTACTTCTATCTTTTGGGTATCAACTCTAATCCCATCACTAGAAAAGATGTGGCCCAAGAATGCCATAGATTTGAGGCAAAACTCACACTCAGAGAACTTGGCATATAGCTCCTTATCCTTCAAAGTCTAAAGAACAATCGTGAGGTGACTAGCATGTTCTTCTTCATTCCTTGAATAAAACAGTATGTCATCAATGAAGACGATGACAAACAGATCTAAATAAGGTTTCAAGACTCTATTCATAAGATCCATGAATGTTGTTAGTGTATTCTTCAAACCAAAGGACATAACTAAAAACTCATAATGGCCATATCTGGTTCTAAAAGTTGTCTTTGGAATGTCACATTCCCTAACTTTCAATTGATCGTAGCTTGATCTGAGATCAATTTTCGAGAAGCAAGAAGCACCCTAAAGCTGGTCGAAAAGATCATATATCCTTGAAAGAGGATATTTATTCTTGATGGGAACCTTATTCAATTGGCGGTAGTCTATACACATCCTAAGGGAACCATGCTTTTTCCTTATAAACAAGATTGGAGCGACCCAAGGTGAGACACTTGGTCAAATGAAGCCTTTATCTAACAAATCTTTCAATTGTTCTTTTAGCTCCTTTAACTCTGCTGGTGCCATTTTGTATGGCGGAATAGAGATAGGACGAGTATCTAGGATGATGTCTATGCCAAAGTCTATCTTCCTTTCAGGATGGACTCCAGGTACATCATCAAGAAAGACTTCTGGAAACTCTTTCACTATAGAAACTGACTGAAAATAAGGTACCTCAGCACTTGATTCATTAACTCAGACTAAGTGATAGATACATCCCTTTGAAACTAACTTTCTCGCTTTAATGTACTAAATAAAATGACCCTTAGGCACCGCTGAACTACTACTCCACTCTATGACTAGCGCATTAGGAATCTAAAACTTGACAACTCGAGTTCTACAATCTATTGACGCATACCAGGCATGAAGTCAGTCCATACCTAGAATGACATCAAAATCTACCATGTCTAACTCTACTAGATCAGCCATGGTGTTCTTGTTATTGATGGAAATTAGACAATCACGATAGACTCTTTCCGCTAGAATAGACTCAACAACAGGTGTAGAAACATAGAAAGTTTCACAAAGTTTTTCAAGATGAATCTCAAATTGATTTGCAACATAAGGAGTTACAAAGATTAAACTTGCTCCTGGGTCTAACAAAGTATAAGCATTAAAAGTAAAGACTTTGATCATACCCGTGACAACATTTGGAGAGTTCCCTTGCTCTTGACGGCTAGTGATTGCATAGAGACGGTTTGCCCCTCCGCCAGTACCAGAAGTGGCTCCTCTAGGTGCATCCCTGTGTGGAGCAACTGATAAAGATTGGGCTCTATTTCCCGGATTTCCACCTCCCTGCTTATTCTTGATACAATCTTTCATGTAGTCCCCCTCTTGAATGCATTTGAAACAACCCGACTGTTCATCACGACACTTACCAGCGTGGTTTCTACCACACCTACCACATGCAAGAGCCCAACTACCCCCTTGTGCCACACTACCTTGGGACTCGGCTGGTCTAGCCTTAAAGTTCTGTGAATTCTGGCTGTTATACTCACATCTATTTCTGGGCGCAGGTGTACTAGAAGATGATGGTGCATGGTCGACTTGAGCCACTCTTCTGTTGACCATATTCATTCCCAGTCTTAGATTTCTTTTTCCTATACTCCTCTCTATCTCTCAGCTTCTCTTCTTCAACTTGTTTCACATAGACCATTAACCTTGAAATGTCGATGTCCCCAATCAACATTGCAGCCCTACCTTCTTTGCTTGAAGCATGACCCAAGCCAGCAACAAACAAACTCATTCTTCTCCTCATATCCTTAACCATCTCAGGATCATAGCGAGATAGGTGGGTGAACTTTAATCCATACTCATGACCACTCAAGGAGTCCTATTTCAAAGTGAGGAACTCATGTACCTTTGTTTCCTTCAGTTCTCGGGGAACGAAACGCCCCAAGAACGCTTCCTTAAAGCTGGCCCAACTTGGAGGTGGTGCATCCTCATCTCTGCCCTCCTTTCACTAATCGAACCAAGTCTTAGCCACATTCTTGAGTTGATATGCGGCTAGTTCAACCCTTTCAAAATCAACCACATGCATCACCGCAAACACCTTCTTCAACTCTTCCACAAAGTTTGGATCATCAGTAGTGTTAAAACCAGAAAAACTTGGGGAATTCATCCTCAAGAATTCCTGAATTCTCGAAGCGTCAACCCCTTCTTGTTGATCTCCTCTTTGTTGTCCGACTTAGTTGGTCATCACGTCGCTTAACATCCGGATAGCTCACGAAACTCAGCATTGGTGACCTCTCCTTGAGGTTGCACGTTTGGTGCATTAGGTAACTCTGGCTCCTCTACATTTCTTCTGGCTGGAAGACCTCGAACTACTCTTCGTGGAGGCATGATGATCTGAATAACATGCAAGCAAGAAATAAGGGAAACTTTTTAGAGATAACTCTAACACACAAAGTGAGTACTAAAGAAGTGAGAAATTCCTAAATGTTGTAGACTCCTAATCATAGATGTGGCGCGCTTTACACCGATGACTAAGACTCTACAGACATCTGGAATGATAAACAACTACTACTAAGCTTGAAACGAGTATGAATGAACTTACCTTGGCTCTGCTCAACTCGAGAAGTCATAACTCAATATAAAGCAATAAAGACACATACAATATATATATATATATATATGTATATATATATATATATATATATATATATATAAAGCTTGTAAAAATAGTGTAAACACTTAGTTCATTAAAGGTAATGCAATAATAAACTCAACTTTACTTATATATATATATATATATATATATATATATATATATATATATATAAGTAATATAGTTTATGTGGAAGATTCTCTAACCGACAACCATCTCTATGAGCCTAAGTGATGGTACAATGTCTTACCTCACGTTGCAAGAGGACCGCTCTATACCTTGCCGTTGGTATAGAACGTGAACTACTAAGTGGATCCACTAGTGTATGCTATAAAGCACTAAGGAATCATATAAAAAGTATGACCCTTTATATTTCCATGCTGGCTACATTGTTTATGGAGACTTGAGTTAATATGAACTCACGTCCCCATATTGGTGCTCAATACTACTCCCAAAGTACTTAGCTCATATGTTTTTAAAACAACTTCTTCTCTAGTTTGAGGTATTTTCTCAAACTTAGCTTTAAAAGCTTTCTTGGAAATCATAGTTCCCATTTTCTAAAACTAGCCAAAGGCTCTGTGGAAGTCGAGCTTCCTTTCTTTCTCAAAATGTGAAAACGTTTATACTTTGAGGGACTAGTTAGTTCCCATATTGCTTTTGAGAAATGAACTCACTCTTAGGTCTTTGCTTTACTCGAAACTTAACTCTTAGAGAATACTTTGTTCCATTAAAATTTTGAGATTTAAACTCAACTCATTACTCGTTGCTCAAAATGTAGCTTGAGCCTAAAAACAAGGTAAAAATATTTATGTAAGACTCTTGAAAACTTTAAGAACTCACTTTGACTTGCTTCTTAACTTTTAGGCTTGACTCTTAACTTCTTCGACCTTGATCTTAACTTTCTTTGAATTGTATTATAGATTCAAGGATCATGATCTCATGTTTATGAATGATTACATGATGTTTAGATGTACTTTAGAGTGTTGGAATCAACTAGGATTTATAGGTACATCACCTAGGAACTCGTATGAAAAGATGGGGGGGATGGGATCTCCAGGTGACCTTGGAGCTGTGAGAGGCGCGAGGCGCTAGAGATTGACTGACACATACTGTCCTGAGGGGATCTAGCTGGCGTGGGGTGCCAGGCCTTGTTAGACAGAGGCTGCCCTGAGGGGCTCTAGCAGGCGCGGCACCCTAGGGCTTGTCAAACGGGATTTCTAACTTTTCTTCTCCGATTTTCAATTCTAAACCTTAACAAATAGTTTAGACTCATAAAACAGCTTGGAAACACGAATCAACCACTAAAGGTACACTACAACTCTACCAACAAGATTTCAACAATTGTTCATCAAGAACTTCAAGATTCATCATTCAATCAATACAAAACTTGCTGAATTAAACATATTTGTGTGTGGCTGAACGAAACCAACACAGAAAGATCTCACATACCTCGATAGGGATCACCCCTAACGAATTCCACTAGCGAGACCTTAGCATTCTTGAAGAATTCTTGATCTTCCTCTTCTCTTCTCTCTTCTCCCAAGCCCTAAGCATTCTCAACTTTTCTAAAACTGATTGGGACTTGGTTTTACCCCTAATAAACCCTTAAAACAAATTAGGCAATACTAGGGTGAAAACACTATTTTACCCTTACTAAAATCCGGATTGGACTTTCGTCAGTCCAACAACCCAACTTCCGAAAGGCATATCTCCCTTATATGACATCCAAAATACGCAAACTCGATGCCGTTGGAAAGATCTTTCCAGGGGATTTCCAACCATATAAAGAACTTACCCTAACTTCTCTTGAGCTGGGAGTTATGGCCATTTGAAAATGACCAAAACTCACTTTTAAAAATTAGGAAATTTTCCAGATTTCCCTATTTATTTCCAAAAATGATTATTCTTGGTTTCTTAGCTTATTCTTAGTTATTTCAAGTTACGACATGTTACATGTAACAACATATGTCTCATATGTAGCAAACATGGGTCATCTGTAGCAACATCTTTAGTCACAAGTTACTAATGATGGGTGATATGTACAATATTTGACTCATATGTTATGGTAAGAACAAGTAAAAATGTTGGAACAAGAGTTCAAAACTACGTTTGTTTATTTCTACAACTATGATAATTTTAGGTTGTACACAACTACATAAGAATTTTTCATCCTCCACAATATTCTTCTTGGTAAAGCTTAAAAATATATATATAAAAACACAACAAACAACACAAATATTAGATTTCAGTTGTTACAACATTTAGTCTTCTTCTTCTCCTCCTTCATCACCCATTTGTTACTTCTTTTAATATGACTTCATCATCAATTTCAAACTCTTTAATTCTGTTGGCCAATCTCAGAGTAACGAACATGGATCGTATATCAACATCTTCATGATCCCTCCATCTGAAGAAGTTGCATGCATTCATATAAAATACACACCACAAAGTTATTTAAATAAAAAAACAAAATAAAGAGAAGTGTGCAGACTAAGAAGTAAAAATGTACATGCACTGTAGCATGGACAGGACCAAAATCTTCGACCTGGGTTGTCCTTCGAGCATGAAGTTTGCATTGAAAGTAAGTCTCCATGTTTGCAACACATTTCACACCCAACATGGGATCATTTTCATCATTAAAAATTCGATTCAATATTGCATTTTACATTATATCAAAAGTAACAAAAACAAAGAAAACTCATTCATTAGATCTAGAGTACTACTGATCTATATTTTAAATAACACATTTGTTACGCAACCACTATGTTGCAAAATTAGTGATTTCGTTGATTTGACAATACATGATAGTGTTGAGATTTGGTTTCACAAAGGTCAATCAAATTAGTTGTGTGTTAAAAAACAAAGAATAGAAAAGACTTACAAAAAAACGACTGATGAAATAAAATAACATCATTATATCTCAAACACTCCATAGATTCAAAATCCATGCGAATAGCTAGGGGAGAGAAATAAAAGTGAAGCAGAGTGAAAGACCGAAGCGGCGAGAAAGAAAATGAAAGCCCTATTTTTGAAATGAAATGAAAACCCTAATTTATATATATACCCCTCCTAGAAATGAAATAATGTACTTGCGTTTTATAAATTGTTGCCTACGGGCCGATTTAGCAAGTTTTAGGCAGTTGGGCTTGCCTATGACTTTTATAAAGTACTCAAATAACCTGTATATATTTCCACATATGACAAGTCTGTTGCAATTATCCAACAAAACTTGAATATGTTGACACATATGACACTTCAAGGATGGGCTAATAATTGAATTGAGCGATTTAGGAATAGAAAAATGTCAAATTGGACTAAATTTTAGTACTTAACACCATAATTAAGCAATAAAATATGATATAAAACTTGGAAGAACGATTTACGAGGGTGTTATATAACTACCATATGAATTTACTTGGTCATTGTATGATAAACTAGTGGGATGATAGTCTTTGTAAATATAATTAATAGAATTGAATGAAAGTAGTTGTATTAGACCATAATTTCTTACTTAGACATGTTGTAGGATTATATATTAGTGTTACATGTTGAATTAGGTGACAATTTAATTGAATTAACCCCCCCCCCTAAAGACTCATTTTATGATATACATATGTTGTCAAGTTTGACAAGTTTGTTGAAATTTCCCCAATAAAACGTTCATATGTTGTCACACATAACACTTCAAGAATGTCCTAATCAATGAATTGAGCGATTTAGGGATGAAATATGTCAAGATGGACCAAATTTTAGTACTTTAGACCATAATTAAGCAATAAAAATATGTTATAATACTTGGAACAACGGTTTACAAGGGTGTTATATAACTATCATATGAATTTACTTGATCATTGTATGATGAACTAGTGGGATGATAGTCTTTGTAAATATAATTGATAGAATTGAATGAAGGTAGTTGTATTAGACCATAATTTGTTACTTAGACATGTTGTAGGACTATATATTAGTGTTACATGTTGAATTAGGTGACAATTTAATTGTATTAACCCCCAAAAAACCATTTTATGATATACATATGTTGCAACATGTGACAAGTCTGTTGCAATTTTTCCAACAGAACGTTCATATGCTGGCATAAATAACACTTCAAGAATGTCCTAATCGATAAATTGAGCGATTTAGGAATGAAACAAAGTTACATTAGACCAAATTTTAGTACTTTATATACAATAATTAAGCAATAAAAATGTTCTATAACACTTGGAAAACCGATCTACAAGGGTGTGATATAACTATCATATGGATTTACTTTTCTCATTATAAGATGAACTAGTGGGATCATAGTATTTGTAAATATAATTGATAGAATTGAATGAAGATAGTCTTATAAGACTATAACTTGTTACTTAAACATGTTCTAGGACTATATATTGGTGTTACATGTTGAATCAGGTGACAATTTAATTGAATTAACCCTAAAAGACCCATTTTATGATATACATATGTTGTCACATATGACAAGTCTGTTGCAATTTCCCCAACAGAACGTTCATATGTTGGCATGAATAACACTTCAAGAATGTCCTAATCAATGAATTGACCGATTTAGGAATGGAAAAAGTTATATTGGACCAAATTTTAGTACTTTATAGACCATAATTAAGCAATAAAAATGTGCTATAACACTTGGAACAACGCTTTTTACAAGGGTATGATATAACTATCATATGGATTTACTTGCTCATTCTATGATGAACTAGTGTGATCATAGTCTTTGTAAATATAATTGATAGAATTGAATGAAGGTAGTTTTATTAGACTATAATTTTATATTTAGAAATGTTGTAGGACTATATATCACGACCGGAATCTAGACCCCAGACGAGACCGGCGTCGTTGACCTCTCAGAGGTCGCAGACAAGCCGACATACGTCACTCTTACTTCATCTAGGTTAATTTTAGCGAAAAATTAAACTTTTTGTTTTCTTATTTCATGCTAAATATTTTAAACTTAACATCATGGGCGTTCACAAATCAACCATCTAATATAGGGATAATCAAATGAAAGAAACATTTCATAATTGCATTAAACGTATTTTCGCCAAAACGGCACCAATACAAAGTTTGAAATGAAAGTGGAAAGAAACACTAGTGGAACATGATCCACTAGATAAAGCCTACATATAAGTAGATAATAACGGTAGACATCCTCGAAAGCATGAGGGCCTACCTA
Organism: Solanum sitiens; assembly: GCA_016801875.1. Taxonomy (NCBI): domain Eukaryota; kingdom Viridiplantae; phylum Streptophyta; class Magnoliopsida; order Solanales; family Solanaceae; genus Solanum; species Solanum sitiens. The sequence goes on from JABWTJ010000423.1 coordinate 749,666, forward strand.
GTCCGGATGAAAGCTCCACGTCCAGATAGCTGCAACGTCAACCTGTAAGCTCTAGCGTCCACCTGTGCATGCACCTAAAAATATAGAGTTGTATGGGATTAGTACACACTTGTACTAAGTATGGGTATATGCAAGCACACAGCAAGGACATACATGAGAAAGAATAGCTCTTTCCTAACAACATGATTATGGAAAGTCAAGTCAGTGAACTTGCCAAATTGGGATTAGTAAAGTTAGTGAACTTTCCAAATTTGGAATAGGAAAGTCAGTGAGCTTTCCAAGTTTGCATTAGGAAAGTTAGTGAGCTTTCCAAATTTTGGATTAGGAAAGTCATGCCATGAGAGTAACATGCATCATCATACTTATCATATTGCACACAGCACATAACATCTTACACATAGCACATATCGTATTGCATATAGCACATAACGTCTTTTATAACATTCATTCATATGCCATGAGACCTTGGAATCATGAACTTGACATTTAGACTTTCCAAAATGAGGGCTAAACATATGGGACCTCAACTAGGAGCCTTCTTTAGCAAACACAGAGTCTGCTTCATTCATTCATACGTACTTCATTTCATTCATTTATAAGCTAGTGTAAACACTGGCTATACCTAAGATGTAGTTTAAGAATCTCATCGGGTTTGCTGTGCAATGATCAAGAATTAACCTAGTGTCATTACTTGAGTCTAGATCACCTCTTGATCATCCTATCCTAACAAATTCGGTATCATTCATTTCATTATGTGCATCATTTGAGGCTGGCCTCATTCATTCATAGGGAACTTTAACTTTAACCGACATAGATCATGTGAGCATCATGAAATCCAGTGTCTCCCCCACACCGAAAAGAGGTGGA